>VDFB02367525.1:0-19382 GCA_007258455.2 Sequoia sempervirens
GCTAAACTTCAACCAGAATGATATGCCAAATATTGATGCCAATCACAACCATCCATTGCACATTAAAGTCCTAGTTTCCCATCACAAAATAAAAAGGGTCGTAGTAGATAATGGCTCTGCCCTCAATCTATGCACTCTAAAATTCATAAAACAAGTGGGGTATACCCAGGTGGATTCGAGTAACCAAATCATCACAATCAAGGCTTATGACAATTCAGAAAGAAATTTTGAAGGGATTATCAGTATTTCTATTCAGGTTGGACCTATAGTTCAATATACTACTTGGCATGTCCTTGATATGGACTTACCATACAATCTCCTCCTTGGCTGCCCATGGCTCCATGTCATGCAAGTCGTCCCCTCCACGTACCATCAATTCCTGAAATTCTAGGTTAATGGACAAGAGATCACCATCTATGTTGAACCCCAACCATTTGAATATTGTCATGCTCTAGAGGCATAATTTCCCTAACTACATCATTTCCCTAGGGTTGAAATGTGGGCATCACAGTCATCATCCTCCAATCCACCATCCACCACGATAGCCATTCCATCCCCCACTGCCAATCCTTCAGTCACCAAATTCTAGATGATTGACAAGGGGTGGAATGAATATGAAATGCATACAGCCCTAAATGTGGCAACCATTCCATCGTCACCACACATGTATAGAAAACCTCTGCAGGCTACTCCAAAAGAAGATAAGATCATCACCTTCCGTGCTAAAAACATCCCTACCATCACTTTCCAGTCTCCTAGTATAGAGAAACAGATGCACTAGAAGAAGATATATGTCGGTGGGTATACCTTGGACAGCCCCAACTAGATCCACCCCTAAGGGAATACTTTGAAGAAGTATACCCTTGGTTAGCTAAGTTTGTAGAAAAGTATAACTACCAAGGCAAGGGCCTATGTAAAGAAGAACAGGGGCATTCACAACCTATTGATACATCAAAGTTGCTAAAGAATATAGGTCTCAGATATGAAAAAAATTAGAAAGGCCCTACAACATCATCTAATACTTCTAATAGTGTTACTTTGGACAATGGATCATTGGAAGAAATACCCAAGGAGGAATCCCTCATACACACATACGATGACTTTGATCATACAAACCTGTCATCCATGTTTGAATGCCTATCTATATATACGATTAGCCTATCCCTTCACCATCCCAAACTTATTGATTGGGACCTATGTGACAACACACCTGTCAATGTCTCCTTGGATACATATGCCAATCTCATGGGATTGCGGGAGGATGAACTATTTAGTTGCAATAATACAAACAAGAAAAATAAAAAATGGTCATCTAGTGAAATCCTCCCTGAGGCACTTCTTGACCTGGGAAAAGTAAAAATAAAGGAAGCATTCGACAATGAAAAAAACTCTACGAGGTGCTAGAGGATGGAGACATTAATCTTCCCCTTGTGGGAACTTAGTTATCTACTCAATCATCCATCCTAATCGAAGATACTTAAGAAGATAATCTGGGTACTATTGAAAATCTCAAGATCACCTATGTAGCCAAGTCACTCTCAAAGCAAGAGTATATAGTTATTGTGCAACTACTCCAAGAAGGTATCATTAAATTTTCTTGGTCATATTCAGACATGTCAGGCTTAGACCCTACCTTAGTTGTTCATCATCTAGATGTTCACCTACATGTCAAGCATGTCAAACAAAAGCTCCAAAAATGCATCCACAGGTAGCATTATTAGTCAAGAAGGAATTGGAGAAACTACTGTATGCCAGTTTTATCAGACCTATTGACTACTTTGAGTGGATCTCCAACATAGTGCCTATTTCCAAACCAAACAAAGATATTCAAATTTGCACAGACTTTTTGGATCTTAATAAGGCCTATCCAAAGGATGACTTCCCTCTACTTGATATTGACATTTTGGTCAACCTTACTGTAGGACATGAGATTTTATCCCTCATGGAGGGTTTCTCTGGTTATAATCAAATCCAGATTGCACTTGAAGACCAACACAAGACAGCTTTTATGACACCTTGGGGTACTCTTTGTTACAATGTGATGCCCTTTGGTCTCAAGAATGTGGGGGCAACATATAAAAGGGAAATGACTATCATCTTCCATGACCTCATCCATATTATCATGGAGGATTATGTTGATGAATTGCTAAGAAAATATAGAACCCGAGCAGAGCACCTTGTCATCCTGAAAAAGATCTTCGACTGGTTAGAACATTACAAGCTGCAACTAAATCCAAAAAAATGTGTCTTTGGTGTCACATCAGGAAAATTGTTGGGTTTCATAGTCTCTTGAACGGGTATTGGGGTTGATCCTTCCAAGGTGAAAGATATTTTGGACATGCCACCCCCACACAATCTGAAACAAGTGAGAAGTCTCCAAGGGAAGATGCAATCCATCTATCGGTTCATAGCCCAACTTGTGGATGAGTGTCAGTCATTCACTCGTTTTCTAAAAAAGTACTCCACCTTCTGATGGAATCAACAATGTCAAATAGGTTCCAATAAAATCAAGGAATACTTAGCTTATCCATTGATCTTGATGCCACCTATTCTAGGGAAGTCCCTCCTACTTTACATCTTTGCCACTTCAATCACACTGGGGGCATTGTTTGCACAACATGATGAATCATCAAAAGAAAGAGCAATCTACTACATCAATCAAACACTGGTCGGCTATAAATTAAACTACTCTCCCATGGAGAAAGCCTGCCTTCCAGTAGTCTTTAGCACATATAAATTTTGACATTACATGCTCATCCATCCAGTCCAATTAATAGCAAAAATTAATCCACTAAAGTATCTATTATCCAGAACCACTCTAATTGGTTGCATGGCTAAGTGGGTCATGCTCCTAAGTGAATTTGACATAGAGTATATGGATCACTATGCAATAAAGGGAAAATTCATAGTTGTTCAGTTGGTCAAGGCACCATTAGTGGATGATTACCCTCTACTCACTGAATTTCTAGATGAAGAAGTTTTCACAGTCACGAAAGCACTTATTTGGATATTGTATTTTGATGGTTCATATACTCATAATGGACTAGGCACAAGAATTATGTTGGTTACCCCTAAAGGTGACTACGTTCCAAAATAATTTAGGATAGGATTCCCATTTACCAACAACATAGCTATGTATATATTTCTCCTCATGGGCCTCCAAATTGTAAAGCAATGCAACATAACTAACTTGAGAGTCTTTGGTGATTCATTGTTGGTCATCAAGCAAGTTAATGATGAATTCCTAACAAAATATGATAAGTTATTTCCTTATAAGCACATGGTCGATGATTTCAAGAAATATTTCACCTTCATACAATTTGGCCAAATTCCTAGAACACAGAACAAAGCAGCTGATGCAATGGCTACCATTGGCTCCCTGATTGACATGCCTAAAGATCGAATAGAGTGTGAGTTCCTTATGGAACAACTTCTAATCCTAGCATATGATATCCCTGAAACTGACATGGTGTGCAACATTGTGGGTCCTACTTCCCCATGGTACCAAGACATATATGCCTATCTGCATGATAATATTCTCCCTCTAGATCTTACACGCAGTCAATGCAAATTCTTCATCATTGCTCTTACCGATACATTATCGTTGGTGATATGCTTTATCATTGTGGGTATGATGGAATCCTCCTTAGATTTTTGAATGAGACTAAAGCCTATACTACACTAATGGAAGTACATAGTGGTGTTTGTGGGGCTCATTCAAATGGTATGGCTTTGGCCAAAAGGATTCTCCGAGCTAGATATTATTGGCCTACATTAGAACATGATGCTTGTGAATTCATGAAGAAATTCCTTCCCTGCTAGCAACACACAAATTTGATTCATGCTCTAGCACAAGACCTTCAACCACTCCTAGCACTGTGGCCCATCTCTCAATGGGGTTTTGACTTGATTGGAAAGATTTACCCAACATCGTTTGATGGCCATACATTCATAATTACTACTACTGAGTACTTCAACAAGTGGTTGGAAGAAATGCCACTCTCACAAATCACCAGTACTCAAATTTCAAAATTCATCCTTTACCATATTCTCTGCAGATGTGGTATTCCATCCACCATCCTCTCTGATAATGGAAGACCTTTTCAAAACTAGGCCATGAAACATCTCTGCGACACCTTTCATATCTAGTATCATTGGCCAACACCTTATTACCCCAGGGTAATGGTTAGGTAGAAGCAACCAACAAGACCCTTATCTACATCCTCAAAAAGGTGGTCAATAACACTAATTGAGATTGACACCTCCATATTCATCCTACCCTCTGGGCATATCGTACCTCCATCCGCACCCCTACAGGTGCCACCCCCTATTCTTTAGTGTATGGCGCCAAAGCCATCTTTCGAATGAAAGTTGAGCTCCCATCACCAAAAATTTCTTTGAAGAACCTTATTAGTAAGGAGGATGCTTGTGTTGCACAACTTGCACAACTGGAGTTACTTGATGAAAGAAGAACTAAAGTGTATGATCATTTGCAAGCACACCAAAACCACCTCAAGTGTAACTACAATAAGAAGGTTCATCCTCAACAATTCCAAGTTGGTGATATTTTCCTTAAAGAGAACTAGCACACCCTGTAGGACCATAATAAAAAAGGAAAATTTGAGGCAAAATGGTTGGGTCCTTACATCATAATTGCTAAATATGGATCTTTGGAATATGGACTTTCCACTCTTGAAGGAGAGCCCTTCAAAGAACCTATCAATATCATGCATCTAAAGAGGTTCTACACTTGAGTCCACTTGGTAACCCCACCTATCAAAAAATCAAAAAAATAAATTAAAATAAATTAAAAAAACCCAAAAATAGTAAAGAGAAATTAAATCGTCCTATGGTGAAAATTATTTTTTGGTGGCACCTTGGATAAGTACGAGTGGTGAAAACCTAGTAATAGGTGTCATCCATAGAGGGCTTAATCTTTATCTACCTAGCATCCTAGTTATTTTATGTTTTCATCTGCCCTATTATCCTCACCCATCCCATCCTTGACCGCTTGGTATATCTCTTGATTAAGCATTGATGATCCACCTCGATTATCCCTCATCTTAAACTTTTTAATATCCCACCCTAAGCTTATGTCATTTTTTTGATCATTAGTTAGTTTGTGTATTCATATAGCCCCCCCATCATGTCGGTCTCCATCTAGATCTCATCTTGCCATGTCCTCAGTTGAACTACTTTGCCCCTGCACTATCACATAGGCAAGGTTGATCATTTAATCTACCCCCAGGGTATTCTAAACATCATGTGTTGGTCTTCCATCATCTACCTTCATCTTCCTCTTTCACTTTATCCATGGTATTTTCCTGAACTACGAGGGCTCTATGTTAAGGCTAATATTTGATTATCCCCCAAGCCCCTAGGTCTGTAGGGTGTCTCATTCCATGTCCTTTGACTTGTTCTTCACAAACAAAACCCCCTAGTGTCAGGAGATCTGGTTAATGAAAAACATCTTGCGTCAACTGGGTCATTCTAGTGTAGTACCCTTCATCGGTCTCAATAGGGTGCATCCTTCCTAGCAGACCACACCAATCCCATCCATCCCCTTGATCCTATGGAAAAGGATGTTTGAAATTGATTGTGATCTTTTGATGCTTTTGGACTTTGTTTATCATTTGAGCTCCTTATCAGCACTTGTCATGGTCGCCTTGATCTATCATATCATGGTGTGCTTTGACTTGTCAACATGGGGGTGTATCTTGATCTTTTCTTTGTTATTCTCTTCTCAGTTGTCCCACGTAGTAACCACCAAGATCCCTAAGGTCTTGTGTTACATTGGGGCATCTTTGTGTGTTGTGGTTATCCCAATACATTGCCTGACCAAGGTCATTGTGACCTTGGAGTTTCAATATAGCCTTTTTGTTTGTTGTGTTTGTTTCATGCATTAGATGCCAACTCACCTTGGTCTTACATATTAGGCTATTTAGTATCTTATTCTATAGCAAAAATAAATGCTCTGAAGATGGAAAATTGCGTTCTTGACAGCATTTCATTTCACTACATACACCCTTCATTTAGCCTTGTTCATGACTATTTTTTCCTCTTGCTTTTCCTCTCAGGGTACTAATGGTTTTTTGATAGGTGTAGTATCACACCCACAGTACACCTATCCCCTATTTGCATTCGCATGCAAGTCCTTGCTGACACTTAGGTTTGCATTATAGGAACTCATCTTTCATTCATATTCCATGTTACATTATAGATTAAATATATTTCATAGTTCATAGACTGATTAGATTAAGCATCATAGTTTCATTTAACCCATACATGTCCATATTAATACTAGTCAAATTTAGATACATGCATTACCACCTGCAAAAGCATATTGTTGGATAAATCCTAATTACATTTCATACCAAATATTCATATCATCCTGCATTACCAACATTAATATATGCATAATCATCCATCCACATAAGAATGAAGTATCATAAACATGTGCATACATAAACCAAATCATCCATCCACATAAGCATGAAATATCATATACATGTGCATACATAAACCAAATCATCCATCCACATAAGCATGAAACATCATATACATGTGCATACATAAACCAAATCATCCATCCACATAAGCATGAAATATCATCTATCACAAAAAATATAAACACTTTTGTCCCATGTTGGGGCATCTCTTTTCTGGTCACTTCCTTTATAGAGTCATCTGTATTTTATTTTTCTCCAAAACCCTATTGTAGATAGGGTAAAAATCAGTAGATTTAGAGCAATGAAAACAATAATCTAATTAGATCCTATCAAGTACAATAGAGTACGAAATAACAAAGAAATCACAACACAAAACACAAATGCAAACCAATCTCCGCGCTAACTCGATTTATCTCCATTGCTCTTCTCCACCTGCATGAGAATGTGAGATTTTGAAGGGTTGACAATGGAGGAATATTGAGTGCTCATTCCTGTAGCATAATGACTTGACAATGAAAATGGAAAATGGAGAGAATGATAGATAGAGACAGAAGACTGATTTTGACAGAGTCTGGATGCTAGACGAATCAACCCCCTAAATGGATTGTGAGAGGCCGTATTTATAGAGCTGTGACATTGACGAAGATTAGATTTGACAAGATTCGACAAGGATTTGAGTTTTGACAAAAGAGGAAATACAACGAGATGAGATAAGATGTCAAAAAAGATAGAAAGATTTCATTTCCTGTTTTAAAGGAAATAAATCTTGAAAAAGACGAGAAGGATAATTGATGAATTATCTAATTAAATAAATTAATTAGATACACGAGTTTCAATTTTGGAAAGAAAGCATGAAGATCCTTTTAGGATTTTATTAATTAAATAAATTTTGAATTTATTTAATTAACATTGAATTTATGATTTCATTAATTAAATAATATAACTTATTTAATTAACATTAGAAGAATGAATAGAAATGATTTAATTAATTAAATAATATAAATTATTTAATTAACATTAGAGGAAGGGAATAAATGAAATTAGTCAAATAAATAAGATTTATTTAACTAATTAGATGATGACATGGGTATCTAGGGAAAAACATGCTACAAGATGTCTAAATGATGTAGTGTTGTGACAAGATGTCATAAGAGGACATTTTTAGGTGTCTACATTTTTCCCCTCTTTGAGATGATGTTTGAGATGATGAGATTTGTGTCGAGTAACATCACTTCAAAGAAACTAAGGTATGGATAGAGGAAAATGGATAATGATAGAAATATATGATGATGGAATGATGATGCCCCCTCGAGAGGATAGGCGGGTTGGAAAAACATGGGTAGGCTCTCGAAATGAAAGGGATGGGTCAAGAACTAAAGAGGAAGGAATGGATGGAAGAAGTGAAAGATGCATTATGCTGCAATGAAAGTGAGCAACCATGATGTTTGTTTTAGCACTAGACATTAGGCACCATGATATAAGGACCAAGGTGATGATTTGTCTCATGCCCCAGCATAATACAACCTTGTCTAGATACAAGATATGAATATTAGTTGGAATAAGTTGGATTGGATGCAAATGCAAGAAAAAAAAAATGATAACACACACAAGCAATCAAGTAAGCATGCACAAATGATACAAAAACAAACAAGGTATTGCCCTTGTCAAGCTATAAACTGCTGATTGATGGATTGGTTGATGATGATAGTGTTGTCATTGTGGGGAGTGACAGATCCCTAGATCAACACAAGGATGATTGATAATTGATAGATTGACTTTGATTGATTGGGTTTACAACAAGATTAGGATCAAGACCAAAGGATGTGATTGGATAATTTGACAAGATTGATTGACTTGATTGGTATGGATTAAGGATTGACTTGCATTTGGATTATTTCTTGGATTTTTGTTGGCTATTTGATTTTTTTTATTTTTTTAAAATGTTTTGATTTTTTTTGGAATTTTGAAATGTTTGATTTTTTTTGGACTTTTGAAATGTTTTGACTTTGGATTTTTGAAATGTTTGACTTTTTTTTTGGACTTTTGACATGTTTTGAGGTGTCAAAGGATGAAAATTTGAATAGCCTTTGTGCTAGATACCAATGACAAGGGGAAAACCAAGTCTAGGTGCAAGGGTGGGTGATGGGATAAGGGATAAAAGGCTCATGATAGATGGATGGATGGTATTGATGTATGCATCATAAGAGAGCAAGGATGTGATCTCCAAAGACTATGTCGCATAGGAATAACATGCCCTATTTTAGGTACAAGACTTAGGATTTTTCTGGACAAAATTTATGACAATAGGATAATGACATGATTGGTTTAGATAGATGAGGTATGTCAAGAGATACCCAAAACATGTTTCAACCTTTTGCCCCTATATCTTCATTTAGATCAAAAGGACTAGGGTGGATAAGTGGACTCAATATGATAGATATGTATGATGGATAAGATGGTAGGTAGGATGGAAATGATATGACATGAAGGATAGGTTGGATAGATAAGACATTGTGCCCCCAAGTGTAAGTGACATAGAAGATCAACCTACAAATGATGACTGTTTGCCAGGTTTTCATCATGGTACTTATCCAAAGCACCTGTTTACCAGGTTTTCACCGTTGGATGAAGGGATTTCTCTTTACTCCTTTTTTTTATTCTTTCTTTTAATTTTTTTTTTGACTTTTTGACTTTTGGATAGGAGGGACTTAAGTGTCTAGTTGCATGAAAGGTGATAGTCCCACTAGGGATGGATGTCATTGCATGGACCATGTCAAATGCCATTATGCTCATAGATGTTGGTAAGGGATGACATGAAAGGGAGATGGAGTAGGTAGATGATGGATTATGATGTGAATTATGGAGGATAATAATGAATTATGATACAAATTATGTAGGGAAGATGATAGATATTATATGGGACTTATGGAAAAGATGAATGGGGAGGCTTAGCCAAAAGCATGGACCATAGGAAGATGATGGTGGAGATATGTAGCATAATAAGTGAAGGGTGGGGAGATGGAGGTATGTGGAATTGGTGTGAAATGGAAAGGAACCATGACCAATGGTTGCAAACATTGTGATAAACGTTGAAGCTTTTGATGTGGATGGGGTGTAGGAAGCAATGGAGATGTTTGCTTAGGAGATGGTGGATGAAGTGCCTTAGGTACCCACATAGACTTGATATTTGTATGATTTTTGTTTGGCTTGTGGGATGGAATATGATATTTTTGAATGGAATGTGCATTTTGGATGGGAGGGGATGGTTGGGATTTTTGTGATGTGGATGCCTCGGTTGAATTGATTTCTTTTTTCTTAGGTACCCAAACAATTTTAGTTTTGGCCTTTACTTTTGGAGGTATGGGCTTATATAGCCTTTTAGATGTACTTGGCTTTGATATTTTGCAATTGTATGCTAAGGCATTAGGACCATTATAATTTTTGACTTTATGTGTAGAGGCATCCAAAATTTTATTTTGGAATCCCATAGGTTTGGTGGAATGAGTGGAAGCTTTATGTTTAGACAATGTGTGCATTGATTGGTCATGATTAAGATGTTTAGAGGATTTATGGATAAATGGATAAGAGGATTGAATGGTAGGGATATTAGAAGTTGGAAGCAATGGTGGTAGAGTGTATGGAGGGAAGTGCATGGTCACATACTTTTAACATTTGTAGGATGACGGTGGTGGAATGGAAACATATGTTTTAGGCATATGATAGGCTTCGTGATGGAAAGTGGACTTAGGATGCATGGAGGAAATACCAACATCTTGAGATTGGTGTCCTTGAGGTGTATGTCCAAGGCCTTAAGAGCATGGAGGGACTTTGACATGGGTGGGCTCCGAAATATCTTGTTCATGAAGGCCTAAACCTTTACCTTGGTGGTTCATATTTTGGAGTGTGCAATGGACAATAGGACTAGGTGTAGGTGAAACACTAGACATGATTTCCTTATTGGATGGAGAAGATAATGTTTGTTGTTGTTCAAAGGAGGAACATTCATGAATGAGGGTAGAAATACCAATAGGATATGATGGAGGACTTTCAATGGGGTCGATAGTGGGTGATGGAGGATCATTAGGATCTTGATTAATATTTTGTTCACTTAGATCCAAGGTATTTGTTTGATCTTATATGTGTGCTTGGGAGGCACTTGTCTCATCAAGGGAAGTGAATGTTGATGGATCATGGATAGGACCAGGTGGAGGTGAATTTGGAATATCTTTATCATGCATGGATATAGGATCAAGTTGCTCATGGATAGGATCTTCATCATTATGGACATCATCTTGATCATAAAAATGATATAGATTATGTATGGGTTGGATGAAAATGATTTGATCTTGATTAGGACTAGGGCTTGATGTTTCCACATGCTTGGAAGTAAACTCTTGATATAAATATTGGGTTGCTTGAATGGAAGTGGAATGGGATTTCCCATGGAGAGAATTGGCATGTTCTTGATGGTCAACAACATAGGAGCATGAAAGAGGGTGACTTGGACTTACGACGGGAGACTCTTGAATTGGCTCAAGGGGTTGTGGATGACATGGTTGATTTGAAGGGCTTGAAATGATGTTTGAGGACTCTCTTGTATGTTCAAATATATGTGTTGAATGGCATGGCAACAATTGATTTCTTGCTTCTAGCCCTTGGGTCACATCCTTTATAGGTGGACGGGTGGATTTAGATAATGCCATAAATTTATTTTTTAAATATCTAAATATAGGGCATTGATTTGATGGAGGATTAGATGATGGTGGGGATAATGAAGATTTTGATTGGTTAGAAGGTAAAGAGGCCAATGAATTAGGAATAAGACATGGTGGCTTATGGATAGGCATTTGATTGGATGGTGGTAAAGGTACATGAACTAGATTGGTGTTCCCCTTGTCAAAGTTGGTATTAAGACTTAAAGGCGCTTGATTTTGTTGCCAAGGTGGACTTGGGATCTTATGTTCTTGTTGTGATATGGGTGGACATGTTGATGTGGCTTTTTCATGATAGGTAAATGTGTTAGTTTGGCATGATGATGAAGGTGACACATAGGATTGGGGTTGAATGTGTTGAGGTTGAAATGGTGTTTGGACTTGTGATATGATTTGTTGTTGTAATGATGATTGAGGGGTTGTATAGGATAATGATTGTTGAGAAGTGGATTGGTATGGATAAGGGTTGACATTAGAAGATGTGTGATAGGTTGACGAAGGGGTTACATGATATGTGGAGGAATGAGGTTGATATGATGATTTATGTGACACATAGGATTGATGTGAAATTTGTTGATGTGGTGATTGGACTTGATGATGTGCTTGTTGGATTTGACAAGTGGCCATGAGGTATTGGATTTGAGCTATGAGTTGTTGCATTTGAGGTGATTGGTTGGTTTGAAGTTTTTGGATCATGTCATGGAATCTATGAGTGAGTTGTTGGGGTAAAGGTGCTTGACTTGTTTTAGCCACATGAAGCATGTGAACAAACTCATGTGCTACGTCTTCCAATGTTTTCTTGGTGTAAAATGATGTTGATTGGATTAAAGAAATGATGATGTTTAGGATATGATGTGGAGTGACAAGATTGTATGATTTGGATGATGTGGTGAGTGTTTATTGGAAGTTTGACTTGGGCACTATCAAACACAATATTTCACATGTAAATACATGAACACACACACCAAACACAATTAAAAAATTTGTCTTTGAAGATTAAATGTTATGATTAAGCAAGCACTCGAATACAAAACAACAAGCCCGATGAATAGTCAAGTGGGGTATTGCCAATTAGGTCTCAAGCTAGTTTGCACCAAGTTGACTAAGGGATTATTTGAAAGCAAAATCTTGCCAATAAGCCAGGAGAAAGGGGTAACCCACCCTTCACCTTCACTTCCCAAAGGTATAAAGTTATTTGGGGCTTAGCTCAGAGTGACAATATTTCAACTCCCAAACGAGCGTGTCTTTGGATTCACACTCTATTGAGGTCATCCCTTGGAGGGGTGTGTGCTCCAAGCAGGCCTCCTACAAAGGGTATGACAAAAGCAAACCAAGTGAGGTCTTTTGGAGGACACACACACTTGATTCACACTCACAAAGATTAATTTCTCTTAGAAATGAAATGTGTGTAAAACAATTCAAGCACTTGTTCTTTTTAACCCCAAATCAAAATGTGTGATTGAAGACAAAATTTGTTTTAAGCCCAATTTCAAATATGTGATCAAACAAGATTGATTTTATGCCCCAAATTGAGATGTGTTGACAAGCAATGATTAATGAGAAATGAAAGATTAGAATGTATGCACCTGATTATTCACTTTCCAATTTGATGTGATTGATCCCAATGCTTTTCCAGCTTCGTATGATTCATCGACAAGTCCCAAGACAAGAAAAAAACAAACGTGCAAACAAGAGTGAGATTAGGTCAAAAATATGCAATTTGTTAAAAATAAAATAAAAATCTAAACTAGATTAAAAATTAGAATCTAAAATGCATTTTAAATCTAAATGAAAAATTAAATTAAAAATGTAAATGTAAATCTAAAGTTAAATTTAAATATAAATCCCTAAACAAAATCTAAACCTAAAATTAAATTAAAAATTAAATCTAAATTAATTCTAAATCTAAAATGAAAAAGTAAATATAAATCTAAATAAGTTCTAAACTAAATCCACAATCTAATTTAGATCTAAATTAAATTAGAAAAAGCTAAATTTGAACTAAATTAGAAAAAATTAAAAATCTTAAATCTAGATTTACGCCTAAATCTAAATTAATTTAAAATCTAAAGTAAATTTTAAAAACAACTAAATTGAAACTAAGTTAGAAAAAAACTAGATTTATATCTAAAATCTACATCTAAATTAGTTAACAAAAGAAAGGGAGAATTGCCTCAATGAAATTGATTGGAGTCAAGCAGAAATTGTTGCTAATTTTCTTCCCTTCCTACATATTGCTTTCCTACTTGGGCGCCGCTAGGGAGGATCTCATTGTAGGCTCTCACTCAAACCATTGATTATTATCTGACTTTCAAGGGATCTACGAGCTCTCACAAAGATGAATAACAGATGAATAACGTCAAATCTCAGTGACCAAATGTGTGAAGAGACAGTGATGGTGATCAGGAACAAATGATGGTGGCCGATTTAAATGCAAAAAAGAATCGACCAAAGTGGAGAAACACGGGCCAACACCAAATAAGGATTGATGGGAAAAAAAATGCCGCTTGATGTAGAGATCAGAATTAAATGCCAAGGATTTGATTCATAGGGATTTAACAAGCTCACCAATGGAGATCTGATGGTAAAGTACTCGATTGCAAATATATGAGATGCTGATTGGAGATCTAATAGACATTGATGAATGAGCAGAGGGGGGATGCTAGGTTGGATAATTCCGACAGAGTATGGGCAGGGCACAATACTAGGTGTTGCAAAAAGACAAAGGCAAGCAAAGTAGGTCACCACGATACAAAAATTCTAAATGAAAATGTGGGAGCCAAGGGTGATAGCTATGGTGTAGGCGATGGATATGACAGTGGCCAGTGACCATAGTACTAACAGATGAGAGTGATAAAAAACCTGACTATGAAGAACATTTTAAGGATGACACATACCTTCTATGATGAAATTTGAGACAACAAAGATGAATTTGTACCAGTGATTGAGAAAGCATCCACACTGCTGAATACAAAACCAATCTATGGAAATCAAAATCTCCCGCCAAGTACGCTGCCAATGATGCCAAAGTCTACAACAATTTACTTTCAAAACTTGACAAACAAGGGTTAGAAAATGCAAAATTTTAGAAGAAAAATCTACAAAATGTATGATTAGATCAAAATGTATGATTAGATCAAAATGTATGATTAGATCAAAATATGTCGGGTTCACCAAATGTAGATAGGGTAAAAATCAGCAAATTTAGAGTAATGAAAATAATAATCTAATTAGATCCTATCAAGCACAATAGAGTACGAAATAACAAGGAAATCACAACACGAAACTCAAATGCAAACCGATCTCCACGCTAACTTGATTTATCTCTATTGCTCTTCTCCACCTGCATGAGAATGCAAGATTTTGAAGGGTTGACAATGGAGGAATGTTGAGTGCTCATTCCTGCAGCATAACGACTTGATGATGAAAATGGAAAATGGAGAGAATGATAGATAGAGACAGAAGACTTATTTTGATAGAGTCTAGATGCTAGACGAATCAACCCCCTAAATGGATTGTGAGAGGCTATATTTATAGAGCCATGACGTTGACGAAGATAAGATTTGACAATATTCGACAAGGATTTGATTTTTGACAAAAGAGGAAATACAACGAGATGAGATAAGATGTCAAAAAAGATAGAAAGATTTCATTTCCTATTTTAAAGGTAATAAATCTTGAAAAAGACAAGAAGGATAATTGATGAATTATCTAATTAAATAAATTAATTAGATACACATGAGTTTCAATTTTAGAAAGAAAGCATGAAGATCTTTTTAGGATTTTATTTAATAATATAACTTATTTAATTAACATTAGAAGAATGAATAGAAATGATTTAATTAATTAAATAATATAAATTATTTAATTAACATTAGAAGAAGGGAATAAATAAAATTAGTCAAATAAATAAGATTTATTTAACTAATTAGATGATGACATGGGTATCTAGGGAAAAACATGCTACAAGATGTCTAAATGATGTAGTGTTGTTACAAGATGTCGTAAGAGGACATTTTTAGGTGTCTACACCTATTATCCTAATACTGTTTCCAAGAGGGGAAAAATGTAGACATCTAAATTTGACCACTTCCATATGGTTAAAGGCATCTCCTTAATCATCCATTTGCTCATTTACTTCATCTTCTTTGCAGGTATTAATTAAATCATTCATTTAATTAAGATTTCATATCAAACATAAGGTTTCCAAAGTATTTAATTTAATAAATATTTTTCCCCACTTTCCTCTCTAAATTAAAAATATATATCACTTTATTTAATTTAGTCATATTACCCATTGGAATTTTAAATTTATTTTTAATTTCTCACTTTCTCTCATTTTTGGCATCCTCAAACTTTTGCAAGTTGATCTCTAATCCCTCTTAATAGTCTAACCCTCTTTCTTAATCATAATTAATTTATGATTAAGATGTGCACATCCCTAATCATCATTAGGGTCACTTCCTCCATAATTTCCCACTTGTCCCTAATTTGTCATTAATTTATCTAATCAGGTACTTACACAACCTTAATCACATAGCTAGGTCAACATAATCCCCATGTCATTTATGAAATGTGTCCTAAGTCAGCCTTATTAAAGGCTTTCTCCTTTTGAAGAAGGCACTCCATTCCACATGTGAATTTTTAATTCACATTTAATCCCCCAATGCATTTCAAGGGATTTTAAATTCTTTATCTCATCCCCATGAGGATATTTGAGGAATTTTTAATTCTCCACATATCCTCTCACCCACATGGGAACAAGGACCTCATTTATGAGGAGATCTTGTCACAATCCCAAGGTACTATGTACTACCTCCATGTCATGTACTCTCATTCCAACTCATGTACACATCATCCTTTTTAAGCCACTTCACATGCCACATGTCAAAATGTGAGGGCTTGTGAGTTCTCAACTCATCTTATTCTGACATCTTGATCTTGGTGGTTCAATCTCAACTGTTCATTTCTCTAGAGAATTCCAAATTCTCTATAAATACCCCTATTTTCTCTCATTTGGGGAGAGATCATTTATGCTAGCCAAACTCTTGCAAAATTTTCTCTTGAGCCATACTTAGCCAAATTCTTATACTTGCATCCATTTTTCACTCATTTTCCATCCCCATCTCATCTCATAGCTTGTAGCTATTGCCACCAAAGGAGCATACAACATCAAAGATAAGGGCTATCAATAAGAGTATAGGAGAATGCATAATGTCAATAAGGGTTGTCACATATCATAATCAAAATAATACAATGTACATATTTTCATAATGTCTCAAGCATAATCTACCATACATACATCATATATCATCAAATAAGGTACAAAATCTAAAGATGTAGAGCACCTATGGTCTCTACTAATAATTACTAAAGCTTCATCTTGTCTTTGTCAAAAAACCGGTATCCTATCATCTATCTCTGACTGCTTTACTGTGAACTACCAATGTCTAATCTCTACGGAGAGTTAGGCACTGGCCCTCTGTGCATAGGAGTCCCCTAATATTCATGGGTAGGAGTCTCTTGGTAACCACTGTAACAAGGAGTCCACTAGTAGTCACTATAACCTATGGTATGTGTCCCTAATGATTGGGACGGTGTTGGCATCTAAGGTACCTATCTGATGTAGTGCGTTGTGCACTGCGCCGAATCTAGAATGACATGCTAAAACACACACTTCCAGTAACTTGCCTCCTACATATAGTTATCTCTCTATCCAATCTAATGTTTGGTGGCATTCTGCTAATGCCTATACCTATCTCGATATTCGCTAATAGCTCTTTGCTCCTATACCCAGGCCTCATATGCCAATGTCAACTAAAGTGCCTACTCTATGGCCCTGTCCCTCTCAACCTCTGCAACTTGTAACTATGCATGTAACCCCTGTATCTTTGCCTCTAGCTCCCCCCTCACCTTGTGCTGCCTGTGGCTAAGCTTGTGTTGTGTCCCGCTCACCCTGCAACATCTACATCTGTATCTCTATGACATATCTCTCCCTATGTGTAGCATGTGCTTGAGCCTCCATTGCATCCTTGTCCCTCTGAAGTACCTAAAGTCTCAACTCAACAGCATCTCACTCTCACCAAAGACTTGACACCTATGGCACCACTACATTCTTCTCTCTCTTAAGAGACTAAACCTTGGCCTCTGCCACCTACCTCTCACATTGCAACACTTGAGCACGTGCATATACCACATCCCTCTCTACCTCTATGACTTGCACCTGTGTCTATGCCATGTCTCTCTCTATCTGTGGCATGCATAGCTCTCTCCTCATCTCCTCCTCTCTCTGCTGCATCAATCCTATATCCCCAACTGTCTACTCTAAATAGTCCACTCTATCTTTGAGCTCATCTCGCTCCTAGTGAAAATATGCTCTCTCTCTCCATAATTTCTCTAGCTTTCCTTGCAAACCCTCTATATCTCTGGCAGTCCCTGCACTAATCTCTAGCAGCTCCTATGTTGTCCCACCTCCAACAACCTATTGTATCATATCCTCTACCACCAACTAGTCTCTCTCCCATCTCAATACATCCCCCTTCTTATGCTTCCTAGCCACATTTTCTCACAACCTCTCTACCTTCTCTTGCAGGTCAACCACCTCATCTCATGCCTCATCCATCTCTCTCAGCAATCTCCTCTCCACCTCTGTCACCATCGTGGCCAGATTTGAGTAGTCCCTCTCACCTTGGGTGAATCATGCCTAAACCTCACTCATATCTATCTCTAATCTAACCCGCTCTACCTCTATCTATTGTATTTGCTGCTCACTAAGTCAGTCTCTCTAGGGTCCCTCTCAATACCACCATTAGATCCTCTCCTCTAGGTGGTGTTGTCGATATTGGTGTGATGTCATGCACATTAGAATCAATGTCCATCTCTCGCGGCTCATATCTCTCACTCTCTGTCAACCACTCCATCTCATCCACCTCAATCACAATAGGGGCCCCCCATTCCCCCATCATCCTCTCCTACTCTGTATTGTTCTTTCCCTCCTCTTATCTCTATTGCTACCACCCTCCTATGGCCATGTTTGCCTCTTGTCTCTCCCATGCTCCGCTAGCATCGAATTCTTTCTCTCTCTCCCATTGCTAACCTCCTGGGGATGCATGTGCCTCCTACCTTCTCTATCTTTGGATCTCTGACCCCCTATCCTAATATGCTAGAACCTTGGCCTCATCCTCTCCCTCCTCTATTAAATCTCCTCCTCAGGCTCTGCATCGTTGTCTCCTCCTCCTACCTACCCTCACTAGCTTCTCAGCTACTCCCACTACCTCTTATCCCTCTCCCTATTTTCCTCCTCTCTCCCAACCTCCTCTCCATCATCCTTGGGGTATTGGTCCCTCTGTCCTTAGTTGTCTTTCATCCTCTAACTTGAACCCTAGTTCCCCCTCAATCGGCACTGCTGGTGTAATCCATGGAGGCAGATGGTGCTTGAACCACTAACTATATCAATCTATCTTTCCTACATCTCTCAGCCCCTCCCACCTGCTTGGGTATGGCATAAACTGTAGTGCCTCTAACTCCTCCCACACTGCATCTAGATCTAGACCATCCCATCGTGGCTTCTCTCACATCAATTGTTGGAACATCAATCACCCCGCGAGAATATCTTGCCTCACCCCAAACTATCGTGTCACCCAATTAGGTCCGTGCATCTCCACTACACACAGACCTCTCCCAATAATATAAAAAATGGGTAAAGAAGTAACCACTATGTGCCTCCTCATCATCCATCTAGCCCCTAAAGTGTCGTAGAAAATATGAACATCATACTATTATCTCCTACACATCATCTAGTCATCTCCTCCACACATCCACATCTTTGACATCTCGATACTACAATATCACTCATGCCTTTGTCTCCCATCCCTAAGCTACAACTACTTTATCATCCTACCCTCCTACTCTCTATACGACTAGCCCAGTCACCCTGATTTGCTCCCAAGCCCACACTTGTAGTAGTGTGACATATGTCACACTTACTAGCTATCGATAACATACCTTGTGCATATCTCGGTACAGTTGTGCCAGGATACATATCCCCCACACAAACAAACCCTCCCAGCCCTCGATGATGTATTAGATCACCTCAATAAACCTAAGATGCAAGAATCAACCACTCTGATCTAGCACTAGTATCCTGCTAATCAACACCGCTAGGTATAATGACAATGCCGATACCCTGCATGACAAGCATCTATACACGTCCAACTATTCC
>VDFB02367526.1:0-23304 GCA_007258455.2 Sequoia sempervirens
ATCGCCGCTAGTAGGGCCTCTGCCATAACCACCACCATGACCTCTACTGGAGCCACTTCTGCTAGCACCACCTCCGCTGTCGAATCCACCGCCACTACCAAAGCCTTCACCACTCAACCTGCCAAACCCTCCACCGCTAAAGGTGACAGAAGGGATGAAACTAAAGCTCAAAGGGAGTTTATTCACTTTGACAGTTTTGAGTTGCTCAGGGGCAGAAGGGATACTGATAGAAGGCACCGCGTTGGCCATGTAAATGGAAGTGGGAGGCATCGATACCCCTAACTATCCCTCACGCTCTTTGAAAGTGACTCCTTGTGCAAAACTAGGGTTACTCGAAGGAGTACACACTTCGGCAAGACCGAGGAGACTGCTTAGAAGCTCTATGCCCATTCGATCTTTACCCATCATGTGTTTCAATTCACTAACAACCCGAGTGGCTCTAGCCATCTTCAAATTTCTTTCTAAGTGGTTTTCTAAGTCGCCCAATCCTTTAGCAAGGGCGAAAATGTATTTTGTAGGGATCTGAATGGCCTCATGCTCATCCACTGATGATGGCGTAGGAGATGCAGGAGGAGTGGGAATGTGATCATTTTTGTCAGCGAATCCCATCTCATTCCTCAATAACTACTCCTGCGCAGCCAAACTAACGACAAGACCAGAGAAAAGGCTTGTAGAGAGACCAAGTGAGACCTTCATCCTTTCCATCGGAAGGTGTTGTACACTTCTCCTAATGATATACCCAAAAGTTTTGGATTGGGTTGTGATGCTCATAAAACTTAAAAATGCTCAAGAGCACAACAATCACGAAGTAGCCATGAGAAGTTTCAACACCAACGGATGAATAGACATTGGTTCACGTTAGGTTCACAAAAAATGTAAGAGGGGACCATAAACACCCAAGACCCCAAAGTCGCGAGGTCAAGATAAGAGGCTGCCTAACTTACCTCCACTAAAGATGCAATGTTTAGAGATGGGATAAAAAAATGATGAGGACTATGAGGTCCTACAACCACTGCAATCACTTGAGTTTGAAGAGGGCTAGAGCAAGCGGTTTTGAGGTTGTTTCTTCGGGGGGGAGCTCTCTGCAGAATGGAAGTGCGGTCTTTGGACAACATCATTGGCGTGTTGGCATCTCTAAAGTGCGTTGGCGTTCGTACAACCAGATAACAACAAATACAAGGTCAAACTTGCTAAAATGATTAACAACCCAACTAACTAACTAAAGGGCTAGAATGATATGACTAGATAAATTAAATATTCTCTAATGTTATAAAGAAAATATGCAAGAGTGATGAAAATAAGGAGAATCTCACCAAGGAACTCGTTCGCCAGTTAGTTCTTTGAGAGCACATCCACCTACAGACAGAAAGAGGGAAAATGTTGGGTGGCTATATAGGGGCCTGCCTCAGTCAGACCCCCATTTAGGTGTTTCCACCTCCACGAACAACCAAAGAAACAAGATAAAGAAATAGTATAGTAAAAAGAAAATAAGCACTACAAAATAGTGTTATGCTACTCAACCAAGTGATAGAGGAGAGGAGAGGGAAGCTTACCACCTCCACCAAGAGCACTCAAGGCTGCTTGGGGGAGAAATGAAAGTACTCGAGCCTCTGCTGCAATGGTGTGGTCTCAAACATGCTCTACCAAAGTGATGGAGTGTTGCTTTGCTACAATGAAATGCTTGAATGCTTAGAGTGAGTGAAAGTGAGTGCTTGAAAGTGAATGTGAGAATGCAAGAATAGAAGCTTGATGTGGTGAAGAGTTGTGTAGAAGTTGGAATGCAAGTTGGAAGAATGAATTTGAAGAAGTATTAAGAAGCAGCCATGTATTAGTCGGTCAGGCCGAAGGGGGGTGTTACAACTTCTGCCTCGATGAAAATGCGCTCTCTAACGGGTTATTTCTGAGGGGAATACGCCAGGGCAGTAGTGCACGCTTGAGCGTCCCACAGAGTAAAACGCCTCCATCAGCACCTCAAAACAAAGCATGCAAGTGGGATGCAAGCGAAAGGGCTTAAGTGGAATTAAGTCTCAACTTGGTTTTCTAACGTGGTAAAGGCAAAGGGAATTTGCATAAGGGGTGAAATTGCCCATACAAAGGAAATTTCAGAATCAGAGGGTAAAGACGATGTTCGAAATTTTGAGAAGAATGTTAGCTAGTTGTGATTAAGGGAGTGTTGGAAATTAATCTCAACCACTGCATTTATTCCTCCTCTGTATATTTTTCCAGCAATCATTTCTCTTTCCATGTGTATAGGATTGCTTTAGATTTGAATTTAATGCAAAATCTAAACCTACAGGTTTTTCCTGGTTGGCTGTTAAATCAACATTTATTGTAATTAATGTTTTTGGCTTTCCTTCCATTTGTTGGGCTCTTATGTAGCTTATGGGAGAAGCTTTGTTTTAGTTTTCTTGTGGGTGAAGAAAAGGAACTAAGAAGATAGAACATCAGTTTGTATGTTTTCTTTGTGGGAAGCACATATAGAAAACAAGGGAGTCTGTATTTTATTTTCTGATAAACATATTAAGAGCTCAAGCTCTTTTAAATTTGTATGATTTTTGCATGAATCAATGAGCAGAAGCTTTATCTATTTTGGGTGTTTTATTTCTGTATGAAATAGCAGATTGTATTTTCTTTCCCTTGTTTATCTCTTGTCTCTGTTTTACTTTTATGTTCATATCTGCCTCTAAACTAGCATGCTTCCTCTACAAATGTCTATTATTGTGTGGATATTTACTTCTAATACTTACTACTCTTATTTAGTGTCTTTTGATAAGGTTATCTGCTGGTTTCCATTACCAACAACGTATCTATTATTCTCTGGATATTATATTCAAATATTACTCATTACAGACACAGCTAATGGGTTAAGTATCATGCATCCTGCTAAAGTTTAGGTCCAGGACAATGCTTCAAAAGGAGCAAATGCAGGAAGGCAGAAAGTAAACAAATATTTCGCCACACCCAACCTTGAAAACACTATTAAATCGATCCCAGATGAGGATTTAAAGCCGGACAAGGCTTCAACAAAAAGAAAGAAACAGAAAGTGGACATGAATGACATATCTGAGATAAAAGTTTCATCCCCCAAGAAGCTTCACAAAGATGACACAAAAGGAACTAAGGATAAGAGTAAGACTGCTTATAAAAAAGATGATGGAATATCAGGAGATTACTCAGCTGGGTCTAATTTAGGGAGTAGTGGCAATGGTGATAATTTGTCTGCAAAAAATGAAAATGAAAGTCTTCCTCAGCATGGTGGCAGAGGTGGAGTTGGGCAGAGGTGGAGGTGGAAGCAATGGTGGAGGTAGAGGCCGAGTAGGTGGGAGAGGTGCTTTTGGTAATTTTGGGGAAAGAGCTGCTCCCCCACATAAAGGTGAAAAGGTTAGATGGTTCCAATGCCCTTAACATACAGTTATTTATTATTTCAATGCTTTGTTGACTGGACAGTTTTTTTGGCAATGTATGGCCAATGGGTGTGAATTGCTAGTCTTGTCTTGCATTTGTCCGAAATTTTCACTCAACATTTTTTCAAGAAGTTCCGGAAGGTGCTGAAAATTGCTTGCAGAGTTTGACCTTCGTAATAAGTGGGACTCTTTCATGGCAACTGGTTATTGCTCTATTCTTTTTAAGAATTTTGATGTACCTAAATTTCAGTATGCTTATAACATTTCATCCTTGAATTCAAATTCATTGCCTCTTGTTTCTAACACAGTTTAGAGAGGGAGGCAGCAGAAGATCTGATTAAACACCATGGTGTCAGCAAGAAAACGGTTGTTATAGGGTTTTCTTATTGGAAATAAATTCTTTTATTCCTCTTGAACAATATCACAAGTAATTTACAATTAGTATAAAATATTTTCCATGTAAAAATATTTTTTTCTAGGATATTTTAAGTCAGCTACCTTTTGGATGTCTCTTGTTTTAATCATCAGTTATTTACTGGCTGATGAAGATGTTGGAAGCTGATGTCTTTTGACTAGTTCTGTATAATTTATATGTTATATATTTTCATTTTTAGAGCATGTTACTTAACTCGCTCATCTTCTTGTAGAACACATTTTCTTTCTGAAGATGCTCTGTTTGACATGATCCGTAAGTCAAAACCTACCAAGTCATCTGGCAAGGAAAATATACAGAAGAAAGACCAGAAATATATTAAAGTTGACAAGACTATGAGCGCTATTATGCCAAAAATTGGGGAAAAAGGTATGACTAGTTTCTCATATATCTCTTCTTTTATGACTTTTTTCTAGATGATATTTACATTATTGGCCCTTCCTTTACCTCTGGATTATATTGTGTTACACATGGTCTTCAAATTTACAATTCACATTCACTAAAAATTCATTTGTGTATATTTATTTGAATGTAATATCATTCAAATAAGAGCATTATGTATTTTGTACTGTTGGAAATCTGTTTAAAACATATTGCTAGCATTTTGTCTGAGATATATTTAATCTAATAGAGCCTGACTGTTGTGTTGCAGGTTTAAAATACCCGCTTTTCATATTTTACGTCTTTTACTGGTAATATAATTCATGTGTCACATCTTGTGAGGAAGAAATGCCTCAATGAGAAAAATTACCATTTTAAAGGAACAACGTTGAATTTTTATTTCCATAGGGTGGAGACTGACAAGTAGTAGCTTCAGAAGCTATTCAGTTTCTCAGCTTTGTCATTTTCGGTGGAGCTATTATTGACGTTTAGGATTAAGACCTTACTAGCATCTATTTCTTACTTTATGATTGGATTGCTGGGAACTTCATGTAGTGATAAATAACAAGCAATTTATGGAGTTAGTGATCTGTAAACAGGTGTGGAGACTCCACCAATCTGCTCTTCAACTGCAGATTTATTGTATACCAGCTCAATAAACATTTCCTATTACCAAAAACAAGCCAATACTTAAAGAAAACTGGTCCCATTCAAGCTTCAAAGGTCTTATGCAAACAAGTATCTAACTTACTGAAAGAGGATTGAAACCAGTAGATGCAAACATGGAATGGTCTCTATTATTCTGTGGATGATTACTTTTTAATGTATCTGGATATAGACAGCCAATAGATTATGTATCACACAATCTGTTATAACCGTTCATTTTTTTGAATTCTAAACATTTTTCTGCTTAACAGTTTCTTTTTGTGATAGAAGTTTTGAGGGAGTGGGACGAGTAAAAAATCTATATTCGAGATAGAGCCTTTATCTTGAACTTTTATGTACAGGACATAATAAATATGATGGTGATTTTTACGCACATCTAATCTGGCATACAATTATTCATTTGAATTTGCAAATTACCCTATGTTTGACATGTCTCATCATATAGTGCCTTTTTCTGTATGTATTTCTTCTGCAGTTATTCACTTTTTGCATCCATCTTTTTCCTTCTTTCGTTGAGTTTTTAAGTTATCATTTGACCTGGTTAGTTTCTCTTTGATTAAGATCTTCAAAACGTAGTTACACGGTTTACATTAAAATATGAAGTTTCTTCTTTTCAAAATCACAAGGCGCATAATTTTTGCATGCATGCTGACCATAGTGATGAATTCTGCCTTTTAATACTATATGTCAGGTAATTTTGAAATTAGTTGATTTAGAATTTACTTGAATAATATTTATTACAAAATGACTCTTTACTTAAAGTTGTTTGTATTGCCAGTTCCTATTATTGACATGAAAATATTTACAGACTAGGCTTAGTGGTCTACAACATCTTTTTTCTGGACACTATCTAGGGATAAAATTGTATGATATCAAGTACAGAGTTATTTCAAACATGTGGAAATTTGGAAATGGATCCATGGAAAATATTTTACCCTAGATAGGTTAGATTAACTAGTGCCATATACAAAATATAATAACATGAAAAGACAAGAAACTCGATCCTTTTTGGCTCATGATGCATATCCAATCAACTCTATCTACCATAGTTGATGTTGCTATTTTGAAGTCCACTACTTTATTGTGTCTCTTGTCTATATCCATTTTGTTGCTCTAAAGTTCCTGAACGATTGGACTACATCTCTTTTTTTTTGCAATGACCCACAATCACTTACCTTCTTTCAGGGCTTTATTTTTGGTAGCTGCTTGCTTTGGGTTTCTAACTATTTTAGTCTGTTTATTTAGTTCTTCCAGTTCTTCTTGCTTCTTGTTTCATGAAAGGCCAAGTGAAGTTAATTTGAGGAAGAGATAAAAGGCCAGTTGGGGTCAAATGGGGATCGCAACTGATCCAAAATGGATCAATTGTAATATTTAAAAAATTAAACATTCTGCGTAATGTTGTAACACATTCAATTGATTCCTTGTATGCAAAGAATCAACATTTATGACAAAATACCTTGAAGACAAAACAGTCAAACATCAATCTACTAGAATGAATTGAGCATTCTAGGGATGGAAACCCTCAGGAGCAGGAACATTCACACAGAGATCTAGCAAAATCACAATCAGAACTTGTTTTGCAGTCTACAGAACCATAGATCAACAAGGGGTTCAATTCTGCATGTTGGAACATAATCTACAAAATTGTAGAATCAACTAGAGCTTAGAGCCTAAATTACCCAACACTGATTTCACCACTATTTCAGCATCGAAAAAATAGGTAGGAAAAAAAAATTGCACCTCATTTGTTCCTATATGAGGGAGAACAAGGCCATTGAAGTTGAGCTCAAAAATCATGATGCAAATCCATGAGGCCAAGGCTATTCAAGCTTATCCACAGAAAGCAGGCCTAATCATGGCTCAAGTGACATTCAAGGTATTTTCATATACATATACACATAATATGAATGTATACTTATATATGTTATATTTATACATATAATTTATACACATACATACATAGATATCTATTCATGTTGTATGCATACATACATGTATGTATATATAGCACAAGCATATACTTAATAAGATTTATTTTCATTTAAAAAATATTAAAACCTTTTATCTTGCATTCAAGTGTGTGTCAACCTTTTGCCCTGTTGGAATCCACAAAATACACATTTGATTTTATTTAGTATGATCATGAACCGCCCCAGAAAACATTGTAAAGAGTGTAAATAACAAGTATATATTGTGCAGACTAGGTTAATTTTTTTCTTAAAAGAAGCTTCCCCTTCTAATTTGAAGAGCACATATGTTTCGTTTTGTGTCACATTGAAAGTGCAAACTAAAACACTAACAATAACCATGAGTTGCTCATTGAGAGGAGCGTTCAGTTTGTGGAAGGCTTTACAAGCTTATCCTCCAAACACTTCTCCATCTTCCTTCACATTGGATTCCCTAATTGTTGGTGGTACTTTAGACGACTTGCGTCCTTTTCCAACACATAGGTTTAGTTCAGAGGATTCTTCTCTGCCTTCAACTCACAGGACTAATTTAGTGGATTCCCTCCATCTATTCATAGGCTGAGAACTCTCCTACTTCTATGCTACTTTGGGCCTACCAAACTCTTCATGTTGTAGGTGCATTAGTTAGGGACCCTTCAAACACTTAGAGGACACAGTCACAACTTAGGATCATCCACATGTCTTCATTACCTCTGCCTCAAATCCATTGTCATTTCGCAAGGCATTAGGTATTGCTGAGTGAGAATCATTAAGGAATCACACTTTGAATCTAGTCCCACTTCCTAAGGAAAAGACACCGATATGATGCAAGTTGATCTATCAAGACAAATAAGTTACTGATGGTAGAGTTGATAAGTTCAAAGCAAGACTTGTCGCAAAAGGTTTGTCTCAAGTTCATGAAATTAATTACACCAAGACCTTCATCGCCATTGCCAAAATGAATTCCATATGTCTGACACATTCCATTGTGATTGCTCATCATTGAGTTGTACATCATTGCTCCTGTTTTAGGTATCAAAGATCAAATGTTGTTTCAATTATTCTATTGGTACAATTATTGCTGGTCAGTGCTATGTTTTATCTAAAAACCCAAGGCTATATTTCTTTAAGTAAGTATTACTTTGTTTTATGTTTGACCTTATAGAAATTTTGATCTTCTGAGACTTCCCAGGGCCACCTTGTTGCAAACTTGCCAGTGGATGTGTTTAATAAAGAAAAGTTATTTCTAGTTAAAGAAAGATGTAAATTACTTGCTTACTTGATCTTTTCAAGCCTAAAAGGTACTGTAACTGTAATATTGCCACACTAGAAGCAACAAATTAAGTTAACACAGAAGGGATAAAGTCATAACTCTATTCCATGAAGGCTCTTACAAGTCAAAACCAATCGAATTCAGATTATTGTCAACAGCATATTCCTATTTATGTTCCCATAATTTATGATATTGTTTGGCAAAATACTTGTAGGGAATTTATCCATCTATGCTTAACAGTTCCCATTAGTAAATAACCTATTCACAACGATGTCTAGACCAGGTCCATATGTTCTTGCTGGTTTCTAAAAAAATATCCAAATCACAAAACATAAATGCCATGACTTTAGTTTTATTAGGTTTGCAACAGAATTAGCATCAAAAGGCTTACAGAAAGTTATACATTTTATACGACGATGGTAAGTTTAAAGAATCCCACCAGATGGAAAAACAAGTGCCTGCAACCACCTGATAAATTGTCCACAAAGTATTACAAGGGTTTTGGGAAAATACCACACAAAAAAATAAAGAGGCGGCCTTAAGTTCCCCTCGACCTTGATTCCCAAACATAAAAGAATATCATTGTACAAAAATAAAACTCATACCTGAAGAACAAGTTTGAGCCAACCTGGAAGTCCATAGTTGTGATTATGTATTAAGGATAGGCTATCATCAAGCAACCCAATTGCTCCAAATGCCAGAGTTAATGTTAAAGCTCCCAATACTTTTATATGAGCACATCTTGCCCATCGATACTAATGGAGAAGCTATTTGAATTCCTACAGTCAGCTAGATGCATTTAAACTGGCTACAACGATAAATGTAAAACAGGGTTAGAAGCTTACAAGCTTGATGGCAACTTCTTCGTTGGTATGAATATTGGTGACAATGGTTCCAAGCACTGTGAGAACGCCGCCCATGTTCCAGAGAAGGCGCAAGTAAACCACTACCGCCAAAGTAACGATCAAAATATAGGTCAAAGACAAATAAACCTTCTTAAGGTGGTTCTACACAACAGAGGCGGTTATATTCTTCTTTAGATTATTCATAGCACTATAGGTAATTTCAACTGGAATTCTCAAAACCCTATTGCCTGTCATAGTAATTTAGCTCCATGCCATCACTACCAAAAGGAAAATGCATGTCGAATAAAGGAGGGAAAATGAATGAGGAGAGGGAAATAAAAGATTTATTTTAAAAAGTATTTTACAATTAGAAAAATAAAAATATAATTTAAACATAAAATATATATATTTAAAACAAAACTAATATTTTGTTTTAAATTAATCTCTTAAACCCTAGTGAAACCCTAGTGAAGGTAGTAGTGAAGGTTTGCAGGCGTGAGACTTGTTAACATCATTAACTGTATCAGGCAGCGACAAATAGAAGAAAATGAGTGTGTTCACCTCTCTGAGATCAAAACCCATTAAACATCGCAGACTCTTTCAAAATTCAAAAACTCAAAAGATTATCCAAGATTTATTAGAACACTGTATACTACTACTCTGATGTTGATTTGTAATGGGTATCTTGCAGATCTTTAAACAAACTAATCGGCGTAGTGATGTCGATGTTATACTGCATGTAAACCTCTAACCATATTAGGCAAATATGTTTCCTATCAACTAGAGGGAGGCACTCAATGACGTTAAGCGCTGCTTTATCAAGCTCACCAAGTTTGTGAAGTATTCCACGGCAGAATTCTCCCATGATTGGTAGCCAAGTTGTAAGAAAATAAATTCGATAAGGTCTTGAAATTATTATCTTTCCGTCTCCTATGGCCTGCATAAAACAGATTATAATGTCGAACATATCTTCACAAAATTCTACATCCTTCATAAATTCTGGATCTTCACAAAAAGCGATGAATGCAGCTTTCAGTATCTCTCCGTCACAATGCTCAAAACAATCTTTAATTTTTTAAATTAAAAACAACTATATTCTATTTTTAAAAGAATTATAAATTAATAAATATTTATTATATATATATATATATAACATCTACTTATAATAAATTTTTAAGATTTACTAATAATTTAAATGTCATATATACCATTATATAAAAATATTAAATATAGCAAAGTAAATGTTAATAAAAATATACGATTTAAAATTGAAAAAGCGATGACACATTATATCAAATTTCACGTTTGCATGCAATCATCGCCCAAAGAATGATAGGTCAAACTAATTGAATTCATGCACCATCATTGTACAAAATATTTCCTTCATTTCCACTCCCTTCTTTATCATGTTTATTTGTATATGGATACTCTTCTAGCATCTTTGGGTGAAGGGTTTGTGAAATTGTGTGGTGGAGAGATTACTTTATTCTTTTTACCCGAAATGTGGGGCATGGGTTTGTCTTCGTGTGCAACCGAAAGCTCACACATTCTAGATTCACCCAAAATTCTAGTGGGTTTGGATGTCTGATTACATGAGCCAAAGACACAAGAGAGAATGTTAACAGGAAGTGAGCACAATGGCAACTGCTCTCTGCAAAGATCATCAAATCAAAAGTGTGCAACCTCTTGCTTCTCAACATTTTGCTTCTCAATTACCAAATTTTGTTTAGTGCATTTCTAAATTTATTGTTAGCTTTAACAAAGAATATGATTGGACAACGAAGGAGATATTTTAGATCTGGCCTTTCTTAAATCAAGTGTCGTGCAACCTTTGTTCACTAGTTAACCAAACCAGGAAGAGTAGATATTTCTTTACCCTTCGATATAAAGGCTAACTTCAAAACTTGTGGGAAGGAGATATTTATTTGCTTTTGGTCTCAATTCTTAGGAGAAACATTTGAGAATGGAAACAAGATCTTAATGGTGAGCCCTCTCTTGATATGCTTTCACTTGTGGTTTTATTTGTAATGTCCCCATTTTAGCTCTACACTCTTCAGTGACTATTAACCTATTTTTGAAAACCCGTAGACTAATCAAAAGTGCAAATTCTAGGGTTTCCTATTTTGTGGGAGGTTTTAGATGGGTTTTGAAGGCTTGCATGCAGGAGCTTGGCAGTGAGTTTTGTGGAGCTTTCTAAGTTTTTGGAGAGCTTCAAGATGTGGTAACATGCATGTTATGAAAAACGACATGCATTTCTATTTGGTACTTTGCATGCAGGAAAGGTTTATGGGTTTTCCTGGGTTTTCATATATCTCCATAGGGGTGTAACATGCATCAGACTTTGTCAACCTTTCTAGACACTTACTATTTTTAGTAATTCATGGCAACTACTCGGTTGGTATTCAAATGGAGTTTGCAATCACTTGCTATTTATAGCAGTTTGTTATTTTTGGTAAGTTCTATTTTTGGCAGTGTCATTTTAGCAGCAACTCAGTTATTTCCAATCCATCATTCTATTTTTGGCAACGAGGTAGTTCAGTTTAAGCGTTGGCTTCTTCATTCCTCTCGAAGCTAAGTTTTAATAACTTAGTCATTTTTTCAGTGTTGTTTTTTGGACCTTGTGCCTACGTGATCAAATTCAAGTTGTTTTAAAAGGGGAACTTGTTTTGGACACCTTAAGTGATGAATTTAATATTTTAAAAGTTAAATTAAATGCCTCTTATCTTGGACGACTAAGGAGATGAATGAAAAGGTAATTTAATATTTTATGCAAATTGAAAAGGTGGCATCCCTTTTAGAAGTTGAATGGTTCGACTTCTTGGAGGTTACAGTTGATTCATTTTCTAAATGAAGTCTATTTATTGATGCCTTGCTCCTTCATTCCTATCTTTGGAAAATTAAACATAATGTTATGTTGTTGAATTGATTTCAGAAGCCACTTCGAGGAACGCATACCTCCTAGCACCATTCCAATGCCGGTCTTCATGCTTGAGAGATAGTACCTAGCTGGCTGATGCAACCAGCTAGGTACTATCTCTCAAGCATGAAGACTAGCATTGGAATGGTTTTAAAACATTTTGGATACTCCTTTAAGGGTTTTAGAACATTTTGGATATTCCATTTTGGATTGAATTTTGTATGAAGAGTTCTTATGATGAAACCAATGCCAATACTACAACCAGCCTTGTCATAAATCTTCATCCACCCATCACCCCATCCACGAATTGGGACCAACATCAAAGGAAATATTTGAATCAAAGCAAGAAGAACATTATCAAAGGAAAAGAAGTAGCAAAGCATGAAGGACAAATCAAATACACATGAATACCAAAATATACAAAAAAAAAATTATCCCTATCAAACTCCACCAGTCAAAGAAACTATGGGGCAAAATTAAAAAGGGAAAAGTATCCATCAAAGATGTCCACAAAAGCAAAAGAAGATTTTTCAAGCAACATACAAAGTATATCAAGCATTTGGTCCTAATTCCATGCACACTTCCGTATCCACCCATCATTGTTCATCTTCCCAAGTTTGGAGAGTCAAAGGTTCCAAACTATCAACCAATCCATCTTTTATTCCTACACACACTTCATCCACACCTCTGTGCATGATATCCAATTCTCACATTGACTATGTATTGGTAGCCACCCTTCATCATAAGGATTCGAAAGGCACTCTATCACGATGTACGTACAAAGACAAAGTTAACTCTGGTATCAAGAAAGAAGATCAAGAATCTCAAAATTTCTATTCAAGTGCATGTATCTTGGAAAAACAACTTCTTCAAGCAAGATATTGATGGAACATTATGACAGAAGCATCTACATCAACACCACCAAGTGATTCAACGTGAGCGTAAAAATCTTTCACAGAGAAATACAAAAAAATCAAAAAATATGAAAATCCAAAAAAATAAAAAAAGGATTGAAAACAGTAAAGAAAAAAAAACATCCTCTAGTGAAAACCACTACAGTGGTTTTAAAGATATGTTTTAAAACCCTTAAAGGAGTATCCAAAATGGAAATTACAATCTGGAGATAAGGTTTGTAGGAGTTATCTCTAACAGTTTCATCAATGAATGCTATTAGGGTTTTGATCTTTGTATGCTAGAAACTGATTTTTGTTGCACCAGGGCAGTGGTGTAAGTAATGGATATTGGTTTGAATCAGTCTATGTGATGTTGGTGAATATGTCTAAATGCTTGTACAAACTTTAGAAGGCATAATTTGTTGTCTTGGTGATTTGAACTATATGATTCCAATGTGTAAGAATGGTGTCTTGACTGCAGAGTTAGCAAGATCTGTTGGTTCAGTGTTTATGCAAGGTATTTAATGGTTTATTTCAATCAAAAACATGATGGTTTAGTGCCTTGGAATTCTGATAACAAGCTTGAAGCATAAATGGTTGATTGTTGTTTTTGTGAAACTAGTTGATAAAAAGTGAAATTTGGTGAGAAATGAAAGTGTTGAATAGTTCAATGTTTCTGATCGGGCTAATTGTTGATGGCTAAGTTGTTTTGAGTCTGGTAATGGTTAAGAGACAATTTTTTTGATCTTAGATTTTTTGGTATGAAGTGAATTTGAAGAGATTTTGATGAAAATATTAGTGAATCAAAGATGATTGTTTAATTTGATCTTCTCCATTTGTGTTTGGGTCAGATGTACCCTGATGAGTTGTGGTTTTTGGTAGATGCCCTTGCATCAATTGGTATCAGAGTTGGTTGATTCTGATAAGTTGGTTAAGTTGTTGTTGATGTTGAGTTGTTGAGTTTGGTTGCAGGTGCGTGATCCATCTAAGTTGTAGAGAGAAGTTGTGAGTTTGTGTTGTGGTTGTGTGCAGGTTAAAAAGAACCCGGTTGCTGCCAAGAAAAGGTAGAAGAAAGTGGAGAGAAGTTGGAAGCAAGGAGGAACTTGCTTGGTTTGTTGAGTTGTTGAGTTGTGTTGCAATAAGAAACATATGGATATTATCTGAAAAAGCACTTGAGGTTGCAACCTAAGAGTACTCCACTGATGGGAGTAGATGAGAAGGTGAAAAGATGAAAAGGTGATTGGTTAGAGAAGGTCAAGGATGAATTGTGGAAGAAAGAGGAAAGTTTACGAGGACAACTTCCTGTGTCCTTGGTTGAGTAAAAGTTGATGGAAATGTGAGAGTGGTGAAAGGGAAGTCCTGTGTCCTTTTGAAAGAGAAAAGAGATTGAGAACCTGATGGTAGAAAAAGAGAAAGAGAAAGGAAAAAGACAAGTGAAGGAATGAAGACAAAGATTGGAACCAAGACAGAGAAAGATTCATAAGCAGTCCAAGGCAGACTTGAATTTGTTTTGCAGGTACAAGAAAAATTGATGCAATATGTTTCCAAGGGACTTGGAAATTTTTTGTTGGTTGGTTGTATGGTGCAGGAGCACCTTGTTTACAGAATGCCTTCAAAAGGAAAAAAATGTAAAATTTGAATTTTCAAGTGTAAAAGCATTACAAAGGTCTTGTGAAGTCACAATTGATGTATTAAAAGTATTTAATAGGTCTTTAGGAGGTCAATTGGGTAAATTTGCAAAAATCTTGCTAAATATAGCAAATTTGTCATTTGTTGTCAAAATTGTAAAAAGGAAAAAAATTAGAAAATGTACAAAAAACATGGAATACCAAAGGTCATGGGGCAGTTTAGTTAGTTTCATTTGATGAAGGAAGATGGAAAGCCTTTAAAAATTCATTGTAACTCATTGCTAAGGCAGGGGAGATTGTATAGACTTGTATTGAATTGGAGGAATTAAAGATTCATGAATAAAATCCGTCTTTTTCTTAGAAATTATTGAAAACAGTGTTTTCAGACCTTTTGTACGGAAATGTACGGGCATGGAAGCACATGTGAATGACTGTAATTGATAGATTTATCAATCTCCCTCCATTTCCTATTTGTTTCATGCATTTTTATGCAGTTTTGAGTTAGTTACTATAATTTTTCTAAAAATAATCAATACCCATGTTTAGGGTAAACAGTGACAGAAGAAATTGTATTTCTTTTTTATCTACACGGTAGAATTCATAATCTTTGGTGTGATCACTCCATTTTACATGTACTTTCATATTTCAAGGGGGTCAGATTAAGAGAAAAAGATTTATGTGGGGAAAATTAGAATTTAGGACTGTCTCAGATGGTGAAACAAAGTTTTTCCAACAGTCATGATGAACTGAGCCTAGGGTTTGTTGAAATGTTTATGAGAATGGGTTTTTGAGATTTTATTAAGCATTAACATTCCTATTAAAATATTTTTTTAAGTGTTGGACAAGATCCTTTGTGATAGGAGATAGGAGATCCAATAAGGGTTTTGTGTGAACCAAGGCTAATTAGGCCTAATTTGGAATAGTAGTATCCTTGTTGAGCCCTATTTTCTCAAATCAACCTATACTAGTTTAAAGATATGTTTTAAAACCCTTAAAGGAGTATCCAAAATGGCAATTATAGTATGGAGATAAGGTTTGTAGGAGTTATCTCTGACAGTTTCATGAATGAATGCTACTAGGGTTTTGATCTTTGTATGCTAGAAACTGAGTTTTTGTTGGGGCAGTGGTGTAAGTAATGGATATTGGTTTGAATCAGTCTATGTGATGTTGGTTAATATGTCTAAATGCTTGTACAAATTTTAGAAGGAAGAATTTGTTGTCTTGGTGATTTGAACTATATGATTCTAATGTGCATGAATGTTGTCTTGACTGTAGAGTTAGGAAGATCTGTTGGTTCAGTGTTTATGTAAGGTATCTAATGGTTTACTTCAATAAAAAACATGATGGTTCAGTGCCTTGGAATTCTGATAATAATCTTGAAGCATAAATGGTTGATTGTTGTTTTTTGGTCTTGTGGAACTAGTTGGTAAAAAGTGAAATTTGGTGAGAAATGAAAGTGTTGAATGGTTTTGTGTTTCTGATCAGGTTAATTGTTGATGGCTAAGTTTTTTTGAGTCTAGTAATGGTTAAGAGACAAGTTTGTTGATCTGAGGTTTTTTGGTATGAAGTGAATTTGAAGATATTTTGATGAAAAGATTAGTGAATCAAAGATGTTTATTTAATTTGATCTTCTCCATTTGTGTTTGGGTCAGAAGTACCCTGATGAGTTGTGGTTTTTGGTAGATGAACCCTTCCATCAATTGGTATCAGAGTTGGTTGATTCTGATAAGTTGGTTAAGTTGTTGATGTTGAGTTGTTGAGTTTGGTTGCAGGTGCTTGATCCATCTAAGCTGCAAAGAGAAGTTGTGAGTATGTGTTTTGGTTGTGTGTAGGTTAAGAAGAACCTAGTTGCTTCCAAGAAAAGGCAGAAGAAAGTTGAGAGAAGTTGGAAGCAAGGAGGAATTTTCTTGGTTTATTGAGTTGTTGAGTTGTGTTGCAGTAAGAAATATATGGATATTGTCTAAAGAAGCACTTGAGGTTGCATCCTAAGAGTACTCAACTGATGGGAGTAGATGAGAAGGTGAAAATATGAAAATTTGATTGGTCAGAGAAGGTCAAGGATGAATTGTGGAAAAAAGAGGAAAGTTTACAAGGACAGTCATGTGTCCTTGGTTGAGGAAAAGTTGATGGAAATGTGAGAGTGGTGAAAGGGAATTCATGTGTCCTTTTGAAAGAGAAAAGAGATTGAGAACCTGATGGAAGAAAAAGAGAAAGAGAAAGGAAAAAGACAAGTGAAGGAATGAAGACAAAGTTGAAGACAAAGATTGGAACCAAGACAAAGAAAGATTCATAAGCAGTCCAAGGCAGACTTGAATTTTTTTTGTAGGTACAAGAAAAGTTGATGCAATATGTTTCCAAGGGACTTGGAAATTTTTTGTTGGTTGGTTGTATGGTGCAAGAGCGCCTTGTTTACAGAATGCCTTCAAAAGGAAAAATTTGCAAAATTTGAATTTTCAAGTGTAAAAGCATTACAAAGGTCTTGTGAAGTCACAATTGATGTATTAAAAGTATTTAATAGGTCTTTAAGAGGTCAATTGGGTGAATTTTCAAAAATGTTGCTAAATAAATTGCAAAGTTGTCGTTTGTTGTCAAAATTGTAAAAAGGCAAAAAATCAGAAAAAGTACAAAAAACATGGAATATCAAAGGTCATGGGGCAGTTTAGTTAGTTTCATTTGATGAAGGAAGATGGAAAGACTTCAAAAATGAATTGTAACTCTTTTCTAAGGTAGGGCATATTGTATAGACTTGTATTGAATTGGAGGAATTAAAGATTCATGAATAAAATTTGTCTTTTTCTTAGAAATTACTGAAAACAGTGTTTTCAAACCTTTTGTACGGAAATGTACGGGCATGGAAACATGTGTGAATGATTTTAATTGATAGATTTATCAATATCCCTCCATTTCCTTTTTGTTTCATGCATTTTTATGCAGTTTTGAGTTAGTTACTATAATTTTTCTAAAAACAGTACATACCCCTGTTTAGGGTAAAAAGTGACAGAAGAAATTGTATTTCTTTTTATCTACACAGTAGAAATTCATAATATTTGGTGTGATCACTCCATTTTACATGTACTTTCATATTTCAAGGGGGTCAGATTAAGAGAAGAAGATTTATGTGGGGAAAATTAGAATTTAGGACTATCTCAGTCTGTGAAACAAAGTTTTTCCAACAATCATGATGAACTAAACCTAGGGTTTGTTGAAATGTTTATGAGAGTGGGTTTTTGATGGTTTATTAAGCATTAAAAATCCTATTAAAATACTATTTTAAGTGTTGGAAAAGAGCCTTTGTGACAGGAGATAGGAGAGCCAATAAGGGTTTTGTGTGAACTAAGGCTAATTAGGCCTAATTTGGAATGGTAGTATCCTTGTTGAGCCCTATTTTCTCAAATCAACCTATACTGGTTTAAAGATATGTTTTAAAACCCTTAAAGGAGTATCCAAAATGGCAATTACAGTCTAGAGATAAGGTTTGTAGGAGTTATCTCTAATAGTTTCATGAATGAATGTTACTAGGGTTTTGATCTTTGTATGCTAGAAACTGAGTTTTTGTTGGGGCAGTGGTGTAAGTAATGGATATTGGTTTGAATCGGTCTATGTTATGTTGGTGAATATGTCTAAATTCTTGTACAAAGTTTAGAAGGCATAATTTGTTTTCTTGGTGATTTGAACTATATGATTCTAATGTGCAAGAATGGTGTCTTGACTGTAGAGTTAGGAAGATTTGTTTGTTTAGTGTTTATGTAAGGTATCTAATGGTTTATTTCAAATCAAAAACATGATGGTTCAGTGCCTTGGAAGTCTGATAACAAGCTTGAAGCATAAATGGTTGATTGTTGTTTTTTGGTCTTGTGAAACTAGTTGGTAAAAAGTGAAATTTGGTGAGAAATGAAAGTGTTGAATCGTTATGTGTTTCTGATCAGGTTAATTGTTGATGGCTAAGTTTTTTTGAGTCTAGTAATGGTTAAGAGACAAGTTTGTTGATATGAGGTTTTTTGGTATGAAGTGAATTTGAAGAGATTTTGATGAACTTTAGATTAGTGAATCAAAGCTGATTGTTTAATTTGATCTTCTCCATTTGTGTTTGGGTCAGATGTACCTTGATGAGTTGTGGTTTTTGGTAGATGCCCTTGCATCACTGTCCTACTGAAGACCATGCTTCACTCAAGAGTATAGATAGAGCTTAATTTCAAAATTATTACAAGCAGATTGTTGATGTATAGTTTGTTTGTACTACTGTTGATTTGTATGGCTGAAGAAAAATTTTGTTCGTAGCTTCGCCACTAATTTTTGTTTGGTTCTAGGTATTGGTTCATGTTGTTTCACTGTGCAGGGCACCTAGTTTCACTAAGTTTAAGATTTTATTGTTGAGGATTTGATTTTTAAGAGAAGGTCGACCCTTCTTGGAGTTCGTACCATCTCTTGTTGGTTGCATTGGAATTTGTGCCAAAAATGATGCAATTTTAAGGGTTTCTTCCTATTTAAACATGGAAACCTTGATATCTTCTTCAGTTTGCATTGAATTTCATGTCAATCGGACTCCGATTGACCAAGTTGTCAGAATTTCAGTGAATCTCTATCTTGCTAGTTTGATTTTTTGTATTTACTATTTCTTATTAGACCTGATTATTTTTTGTAATACTGTTGATTTGAGCCTAATTTCCATATCATTCACTTGTTGTATCAGTCAGAGGTCATTCTCTAACTCATTGTAGCTTTTGGAAGTATATCTTTATGTTTTGTGCAACTAAAACTTCATATTTGTAAAGTTGATTATTAGTACTAACAATTGTTATTTAAATTTGCACTTTATATTTTGTATTTACTCCCACTGAAGAAGTGGTTGAGTCATTATTTTACTTTCAACATTTAATGTTTAGATTCCCCCTGCTAAATAAGTGGAAGTGTGGATTCATGGTTGGCTTGATGCCTTGTTAATTTTTAATATCTTCACTCCCACTGCATAAGTGGTTGAGTTTGTAATTTTCTTTCATTCTATGGTCGACTCGCTGCCTATGTTCAATTGTAATTACATTTCAATTTGCTAATGATCCCCGACACTATATGCTCTCACCTCGCCCACATTGGGATCTTAGTGATCAAAAGGTGAAGGGTTACTATTCTTGTTGGTTTATATTTGGAGCTAACGCTAATCAGTGGTGAATTGTGCTGATATTTTCCAAAAAAACTAAGGGGGATCTTACATTATTTTTAGACAGTTAGTTTTTCAGATATAGTTTGCATGAAGTTTTTGTAATAAAAAAGATGAGCATTTTTTTAGTTTTAAAGCACTACATGCAAGGTTGCGAACCATTTTAATTTAGAGGCTATAACCTCTATAAAATACATTTTTAATAAAAAAATAGATATTTTTAGTTTTGTCGCAGAGCACCCAATTGGTCTGATATTTTGATAATCTCTTTTATTTTGTTCTATTGTTATAATTTTTTCTATCTATTAGTTGGGCCTATATAGAATCTTCAACCTCGTCCTCTAAAATTTTAGTTCTATTTTAAAGAAAAATATATATTTATCTTAAAAACAATTAGTAAAAATGCATAAATACAACCATATGCCATCAAATTTAATGTGGTGTGGGCTTTTGGACTGGCCAAGCTGAAAGTCTTCTATTTGGTCAAATAGGGCAGTCCTTTTTTATTGGTATCGGTTAATTATGGATCATTTTCACATTTAGTTTTTTTTTTGTGGGAATCCTTTTCATTAGTCAAGTTGGATAGTCTCATTCCCTTCCTCTAAGAACTTTAGGTTGTTCATTACTCAAACTGGTCTCCTTAGTGCATTCATATCCCCTTTCACTCCTTGTTCTATGATGGAATACGATCTTAATCCAACCTCTCCCCTTCCTCTAAGAACTTTAGGCTATTCATTCCTCAAACTGCTCTCCCTAGTGCATTCATATTCCCATTCACTTCTTGTTCTATGATGGAATACGATCTTAAAGGCCCTTGGTGCCTCAACCTTATTTTGTTGGAGTCTTCTCTTCTTCCCATGTTTGATCTATCAATTGAGACCTTCAATCTATGAAAACTTTGCCTTCAAATTCCTTGGCCAATGTGTTGTGTCCCCATGCATAGTTTAGATTTTATTTTCGTTGGGGAAGTGGTGTGGACCTGTAATCCTGATGCTTATGCTAGAAGATGATTTGGCTAAAACAGTGGTGTGTTTGAAGCTTCTAGTGTGGCTATGTCAAATTTCTAGAGAGAATAGACTATATGACCTCTTGTTTACCTTATGGTGTGCTTTTTATTCACAAGTATGGATTGTTAACAAACACCAAATTGGGATTAGACTTACATATTAAATTCTTAATAAAGAATACAAAAGCTAGCTTTGGTCTTTATGCACCAAATGCATTGTAGAGACAATGGTGGGATAATTTGGTAGAATTTGTTGTGCCCCAGTGCTTTCTAAGTTGGCTTCATTAACCACTATGTCGCTACATCTAGTGAAATAAACAACTCTTTAATAAGAGGAAAGGAAAAAAAACATAAATGCAGTGCAAATTCAATGAATCAATAAATAAATTTATTTATGTTTGTTAAATAAATTAGTAAATAAACCTTACTAGTATTTGTTTATATCTTGAAAGAGGGTTTTATGTTGCTTTCTCACTATCCATTCTTCTATTGGTTCTTAGAATGATTTGGGGACAAGATCATTAATAGAAAAGTTTCAGGGTCCTTAGAAATCAAATATATTCTTGAGAGCATATGGATGGAGATTACCAAGCCTCGGTAGGCACCTAATTTTCAAAGCATTCATCAAGCTCATAAATAGCTTTTAGAATGCCTTAGTAGCAAGCAGATACAAAAAAATTTGGTCATGCTAGATGTTATGTGGCTTGATGATGTTGATCTTAAATATTTTTTGTTTGAAGCAGATGGATACAAGACTATTGTTATGTCCGGATACACTTTTAAATGTCTCAACAACACTTACAAATCTCCTTTTCTTGAAGAGGACGATGCTCTCTCTCTTTTTCTATTGGGTGTTTGAGAAAACAAGCATTCCAGAGAGAGGATACAACAAGAGACTAGTCCAATAGGTACACCTATATCTACGTGTGCACTAAACCATTCATTTTAATGAATCCTAAAGTCCATTGGATTTTTCATGATATTGTTGAGTTGAATCTATGTAGATCCGAGGAGGTGGTATTGTTTAATTGAATATGTGTAGATCCAATGACTATCCTTTAAGGTTATGTAGTTGCTAACTAGAATTATTGGCAGGTAGCAAAAGAATGTCAAGGATTACCACTTGTATTGGAGGTGATTGGGCATTCCCTATATACAGATAAAAATGAGGATTGTTGGAAATGTGCCCAAACATAGCTTTCGGTAGCAAGACTTATGGATAATGATCATGCAGTGGGTGTTCTCAAGTGCCTGGCATTGAGCATAGATAGGCTTGATAATTATGTGAAACAATTATTTTTGGACTTTATTTTGTTTCTTGAAGTGAAAGAAATCCATGTTGATACTTTGTTTGATATTTGGATTTACGTTCACAACTTAACCTCGACTGAAGCTCATAGGAATCTGAATATATTGGAAAGATGAAGGTTATTGTGATGTGGGGTGAGAGTCTCCTATTAGATTTTTGTTAAGTTTTAGCTTTAAAATGCAACACAAAGAGAATTATGCAATGGCCATCAATCCATAGTCTTGATGTAAAATTAAAAAGGAAAATGAATAAATCTTGTGTGTGTCTTTCTACACAATCTAAATAGTTGTTGGTTTCGTTGATTTTTACTCAAATTTCTAATAATTGAAGTGTTTCTACTCTTGCTTGAATAATATAATAATCTATAGATATTTTTGAATGAATCTTTACTCTTATGTTTTTTCAAAGATTATCTAGGGATTAATCATGACAATGCTTGTGAGCAATATATAGTTCAAAATGATGTCTTGCAAGACTTAGCTATTTATTGGCCGATTAATATCCAATCTGAAAACATACGTACAAGAGGTTGATATTATATCCACTCTATTGTTGGAAAATTTGTGAGAATATGGAATTCACTGAGCTTATTTCCATTTGCACAAGTTCATTTCTGCAAACTAGTTTATTGATATTCATATACATCTTCACACAAATTAGTGTAGCCCATATTAACGACTATCATTTTATAATATGTATACTTTTGTAGACCTAAGGAAAGAGAATCGATGACCTAGGTTGGATTTTCCAAATGCCCAGGCTCTTGTATTGATATATACTAGAAATGAATGTCTTCTTCCAACATTTATGAAGATAATGTCTAAATTAAAATTTCTCACTAGAATTTTGTTCACACTGAACTCGATGACATGCCAACCCTTGGTTCCTTGAAAAGGTTGAATAGCCTTAGGCTTGAGAAATTGAAAGTCCCTCCTCTTCAATATCATTGACAATATCTTAAAGAAAGTCTCAAGAAGCTATCATTATGTCTATACAGCTCGGTGGTAAGGAAGAATTAGACATAGAAGTGTGTTTAGAGCTGCATACACTTGAAGAGATTAATATTAACCATTGTGTGGATATCACTTGGAATTGCACATTGGCATTTGTAATTTAACTTCCCTAAAAAATTGATCATCAAAAACTATCATGAGCTTCAAATGATATAGGTGACAATCTAAGAGGGCTTGCAGGATTTTCGCAAAAGTTGACTTTATATGCTTTCCCCGCTCTCAAAGTATTGTCGAAGTCAATTTGTGAGCTTGAAAGGTTAATTTTGTTTTATATTTCAAAGTGTTAACACTTGAAGATGCTTCCATCTCAAATTGGAAAATTACACAATCTCCAATGCCTTAGAATGAGAGAGTGCAAAGAAATCAAGAAACTTCCTAAATCAACTAACAGGATTACATCTTTGTAGCAATTTGATTCAAATCATATTAATAAAA
>VDFB02367527.1:0-19430 GCA_007258455.2 Sequoia sempervirens
TTTACTTAGGATATAAGATTCTTTCTAGAAGTCTTAGTTGGATTTTCTAGAACTTATCCTATCTAGCTATATTGCATGATTCCTAGGTAGTTAGTTGTCTCATGTCATAGGATTAAGACACTTGTCATGACCTTGTCTAATCCTATCTCTCTACCTTTCCTTTATAAGCAAGGCATCTCTTGTACATTTGCATTCAAGCTTATTGAAGAATATTCAACAATTAATCAATCTTGCATTGTGAAGCAAGCTTTCTTGCCATTCTCTCTCTTGTGGAAGTGGTTTTGGTCTAGCAACTGTTCCTAGAGGTGTTGGGGAGTCACCATTTACTCCCACATTTTTCAAAGAAGGGATATTACCGAAATTGCATTGCTAAGGAATGGTTTGACCCACCGAAGAAAGGAAAATCGCAACTTCCCAAGAAAATGCATAAATCGCATTTTAGAGAGGAAATCTCTGACATTATTGTGTTGCTTCACCGGGTAAGGGGAAATATGAATGCACATGACTTTGAGGAATGGATGTATTTCTTTGTGTAGGTAATTTATGGAGGTAGATAGTACTTAGAATGTGCCACTATAATTAGTGACCAACTAGATGATATAATAAGAGGTTTTTCTATGAATAAATCATTTTATAGGTCCTCTTAGCTCTTCTATGTGTTGGCATGCATGAGATTGTAGATTGGTTTGAACCCTGTGGAGGATTTGGATGAGCAGATAGAAATTTATGATTATTATCCTGACTTCCAACTCGAGAGGAGTTATAAGAATTACCATAGGATAAATGATCTATTCACCATGAAATTAGTCAGAGAATTATAGGGTGACCTAGGTCAGAGAGTATCTCCTAAGGCTTTCCAATTGATCATGAAGTATGGCAGCCTATTTATATAGTTTTAGACTTTTACCTACTTACGAGTAGGTGGATTTGATGATTTTCCTTTAAAACTTCCTAGATACATAGAAGATAAGTTCATTTTGATGTAATTTTGTCATCAAGTCTCAGAAGTAAATAAGAGATGTGCAGATAGGAAAAAGGTTGGGATTTCATTTCCAATTGGTTTGGGATATTATGAATGTAAGTCATAATCAAATGCTCTTAATCTAAGGAAAGAGATTGTAAAATTTTCTTTTGATAAGTATGAAAGGAGATTTCCATTTGATAGTAAGTATTTAAGGTACAATCTCCAACTTGGTCCTAGCTATTATCACATGCCTCATCTTGAAGACTTTTGGGTTTATTGCGTAGATGATTATAAGGTAAGAAGGAGAAATTGGATGAGACTCACTTTGTCACAAATATTCAATTTCAAATTGGGTTGGAATATAAGGGGAATACAAGATGGAGACTATAATTTAGTTGATCCAACATACGCTCAATGGATATAGACTTTGCTTCTATCACCAGTGGATTGAAACAGTGAGGAAAACAGATACATTCATAGCAGAACCTCAACAATCTTGAGGAGAACATAGGTTTGGTTAGCTAAGAAGAAAGGAGAAACTACTAAGGCCCCTCCAAAAGAAAAGAAGGAAAATTGTGAGTAGGTGAGTACTAGTCATATAGGTACAAGGTCTTCTACACTAATATCATTTATACATCACTATTAGGTGGTGGTGGAAAAGGTGATTATCCTCTTGAGAAAGGGAAAGGACTCGAGCAAACTTGTGGTAGAGGTCCCCTTCCTAATGTTGCAGTTGAAGAACAAAGTAATGTTGATGTTGAAAAACAATCAGGTGAGGATAATCAAGGAAACAAAGCTGATTTGGAGGCCCTATAAATCCATAACTAGCATCCTTAGGATAAAAAAAAGGTAAGCGTACAATGAGATGAAGTCTTGATTTCGTCTCCTTCAAATGTCCACTATGTGTTAAAATCTCCTTTGATTAACATAGATCTTTGTTTCTCTACACCCGGGATTTCTCAAGATCCTAATGCACCTAAACCTTCACCTTCTTGGCTAGATAATTCTCTCTCCAAGAAAAGAAAAACAATTCCTATTGTGCTATTGAAGTTGGAAATTGTGGGGAAACTTCTATAGAGAACTCCTAAAGTGAAGAAATTGAAAACAACTTCTAGGTTGCTTGAGGATGAATCTTTTGGGCATTTGGTTATGGAAATCACCCAACCTTTTATGAAAAAATACCAAGATCAATTCAATGTGGAAAATTATAGGATAAACCAAGTGGATTTAGGTTCCCCTAGTAGAGATGGTGATGTTCATAATTTTCAAGTTACTGCCTCTAGGATGTTGGAAAGATCTGAAAAGGATAAGTGGGATAAAGATGAATTAAAAAGATCTATGGAACTCCTTTCAAATTGTCTCAAAACCTTAAAAAATCCCACACCTCAACCCCTAAGTTAGGCTAGTATTTCCTTTTATCCCAACTCAGTTGTTGGGAAGGCTATGATGAGCATAATCCAAAAGGACAATTATTATGGTAAGGTTGTGCAAAGTTGGATTCCCAAAATCAAAGAGAAGGGAGCCCTCATAATTGAGAAATTGAGGAAAGCTTATGATGAGTTTGTATTCTTAAGAAATGCAATCATGTCTGAGTTAGTCATTTGCAAACAAAAGGAGACACATTGGCTGTAGATTGATTGTGAACTTACTGACTTTGCTACTATGGGTTTAGGAAAGGTTGCTACTAAGAAGATTATTCCTTCAAAGGAAGATAATTGGGCTCTTGTGTGGAAAAATAGTATAACCTGGAAGCTAGAATTCATCAAATAGAACTTCACAGAGAAAACAAAACTATTAAAGGAATGTGGTCACTTGAATAATAACTTCATTAAAAACTTTGTTGATTTTGAGTGCTCGATAATGAAAGGATATAATCAAGGGCTTGCCACATTTGAGGAATTAGATAATTTTAAATTTATTATTAAATTATTAAATAAATTAATTTTTAAGTGTAAGCCTAATATGGCTATTTCTAATATAAACTTAATTTAGTCTATCTTTTATTCAACTACAATTTTGGAAAAAAATAGTAGATCAAATTGTAGATAAAAATGCGCTTAAATGATTGTGAGTCTTGGAATTTTTTTTGGGGTTTTGTTCCTTGTTTTACCACCTTTTCATAACATATTAAAGTTCTTGATTTTGTCAAGGGACATAAAATTTATGACTGTTTAAACATTTTCCTATTTCATTATAATCAATAGATTGAAAATGATAAGAGATTCTATGATGAAAGTATGTTATTCAATGGGTATCGTCATTCAATGAAAATGCATTATTATGTAAAGGAGTGAAAATATTGAATGATATTATATTTCCACTAATTTCCAAAAAGGGTTCTAGATTAGAGGGATTAGCTAACGAAGAGATAAGAAACTCCATCTCCTAAATTAGTTAGAGTGGATCTAGAGAATTTGATTGGATTCTGGAAGTGTTTCCTTGGGAAACTACTTGATATATGTTATTTTTTGGTAAATATTAGTTGAATTAATACCAGTATGGAATTTATCCTTTGGATATAATTTTATCATTCTTATAGAGTGTCAAGATATCATAGTGAGGTGACTAGAACTTTCTATGCTATAAACCTTGATTGTCATGGGTTACTTTCATAAGTGCATTACTTGGATTGGCTTACCTTATCTTTCATATAATGTGTTTTATGAATGAGTGTATTAAATATGCATTGTATGAGTGTATTAAATTGCATTACATGAGCATATAGGTATGCTTGCTTGACAATGATGCACATAGTGAACTAGATTCCATCATGAAAGTCATGAATGTTGGCCACACATTGCTAGATCCTTTGTGATGGGTCAAGCTTCTCTAGTGGAGTAGCATGAGGAAGCCTATGGATTTGTGATAGGGTGGATATCACCTGGATGATGCTCTCTCTCTCTCTTTTGAGAATATTTACATATTTTCTCATCTCATCCTTTATAGTTGAATTTGTTATAGGAGATCTTGGCTATTGTAATTTGTTTGTTGCACATGGCATCAATCTGATTTGAAAGAGTGGGTATGTGAATTTGATATAAATGATTTAAGTTTTAAACCTACTTCAAGTATTGTAAATAGTCTTGTGTTTATAGTAGTGCTTGGAGAATAATTATATATGTTAAGAAACCTTTTTTTTAAGTCAATGCTTGACTCCTCCTAGATTAAATCTCTTTATCTTCATATTATTCACTAATTTCCATAATTTATTAGTGATTAAATGGGCTGTTGTTACATGTAATTCCTCAAATATTTTATGCATTGCCATGGATTCAACTTTGCACAAATCTACTCATTTACAAGGGTTATAAACAAAAACATGGAAGCTCACACCTCCCATCTACCATTATAGCTCTACTACCACTTGTTAGGAAATAATGCATAATAACCCATGGTCTTAATTCATTTCTTACACAATCCCATGAGAGAAAAACATGCATGCAAGTAACCATAATGCATATATCAAATAGGTAAGCCACAAGATAATACAAGATGTACCTTGGGAAAACCCTCAAGAGGGAAATACCCAGCCTCCAAAAGCATCCATACTCCATCTATTATTCAATAATAAAGCAATACAAGAGTTACAATAAACACCTTTGAAGCATCAAGCCTCTCCAATGCATCCTCATGTGTCCAAGCATAAATCCATACATTCCATGCCATGGTTCACATATGCACTCCTAAAAAAAACTTAATAATGACAACCCACTCACCCAACCAACATTAACCACTAAACATTTGCTTGCTTTTATAGATTCAAGCTCACAAAAATACAACCAAGTGGTAAGATAAAACCATGTGAACATAAAACCATTAATCCCTTATTTAATATTGGGTACTAAGTTTTTACTTTTTAATATTTTCCTAATGTTAAATTATTATCACATGTCTCTTACACATTAAATAATAATACAATGTTGCAATACAACATAAAGTGGTCCCCAAATAATTACCTAGTGTGATCAACCACACCTCCTAGGCGCATAATAACTAAATAATTATTTAATTACAACATTATAATATAATAAATTATGCAATGGTGTACAACTCCATATCTCAACATCATAAACCAAAGAACCTTAATACAATGTAACTTTGGATTTTCCATCTTCAAGAATATCAATAGGAGACTTCTGAGAGACACACCAATAGGAGAAGTAAATCTCTCCACCCTACCAACATACCATCATAAGGCCATTACAAGACCGTAGCCATCCGCCAAGCCGAGAGAACCATATCAAACCCACACAAGGTTGTAACTCAACACTAAACCCTTTACAAAAACTCAAATATAGTGGACTAAACATTATAGAAACTCTACCATTTTCAAATCTCATTAACACAAGCATATTGAACATTTTAAAAGCACGCCCAATTTACAAAACACTTTGAATGAAAGAATCCTTCACATTTTTAATAGCATCAACTAAAAAAAATAGAGTAAGGAGGACTTATATTTTTATATGTAGCCTCCTTCTCCATGATGCCCTTTTCTTGCTCCATCAGTCTTTCTCTCCCCCAATCTCTCAAGCTTTTCTCTTAACAAATATATTAAAAGATTAAAAGAAACAAAAAAACAACTCCAAAAAAATGAACTCCTCCTCAAGCTCTCTCCCAAAATAATCAAGTCCAAAAAATAAAAAAAAGAACCAGGTTTCCCCTTCTTTCAATGGAATATTAATAAAGATCTTCAAATTGAATCCCTTGAATGAGAGGGTGACAAATGCCACTCTCTCTTTCATCCCTTAAGCTCAAATGCACACAAGTGCTCACACTTGAGTGTGAAAGTTTTGAGGAGATGAGAGGGTTTGGAGTGTATTCCACTCCACAAGGAAGTCCTCTCACCATTAAGAGGAGGTGGGTGAAATTATAACAAACTGCCCCTTTGAGTCCTATCTCGTAAATGAGTTTAGGAGACTCAACATTCCACCCTCTCCTTAAGACCAAACATCCACCACCCCTCTTCAAGGACAATTATGAGGGGTCATATCAGTATCCAAGATATGGCCTTAAATGAATCCCCAATCCCTAGGTACTTACCCTAGGGGCTTAAAAAACATGATTATACCCTAAAATAAGCTTTTTACACCCTCTTAAAATTCCTTTAAAAAGTGAATCCAAATTTTAGACTTAATTGAGACTCTCATCTCTCAATACCACTTGCACCACATAATAACATGACTTCACAAATAATTAAAACACAAAACACAAACTGCACATAATTCACAAGAATTATCCCCATAACCACAATTACACATGACCCATAGTCCTTAGCCCTCAAAACATTTCCTAGGTTCTAAGGTTATATTTAGGAATTAAAAATAAATAATTAAACCACAAAACATAATATTCACTTGACCCTTAATAATAACCCACACCTTGACTCACTTTTTATTGCATAAGGTTGTTAGGATTAAAGTGCCATCCACCTTGTAAATCCAATGTCATGGTTCCAACATCCTTGGAAAGTGTATCTAGGCACTTAGGGTGTATTGGGAAAATATTTTATAATATTAATTCTCACAATTGTTTTTAATATACTCATAAGGGGTGATGGGTCCACTAACAATGGTAAAGGTGGGTTGTGGACATAAATATTTAATATTATTTTCCCCACATATGGATGCCTAAAATAGGATAATAAAAGATAAGGAAAAAGACAAATAAGTGACTGTTGGGATTCTCCAAATGGGTTCCTTGAAAGAAGCAACATGTGTCACTTGGTTTTCCATCATTTATTATATTTAATATGATATTTATCTCTCATGGTTGGGCACCCAAGTTGGAGGGAAAGTATTAGAGCCAAAACTAGTGTCCTTTCACATTCCAAGGAGGTAATCCAAAGGTTGGGGATGTTTGGAATGAAGGCTCATATTTGGGTGCCATGTTTGGTGCATTAGATGTCTTCACACATCTATAAAATCAACCTCTTAGATGTAGAATTAAGGAGGAATAGTTGAATGTAGTGTTACTCTATAGGAACAAGGATGGGAGGAAGCATAAGGAGGTTGTTCACAAGTACACAGGTGCTGCCATGGTGGAGGCAAAGAGGAGAATGGAAGTGGTTGTATTGTAATCTCATTTATTTGATGATAATGCATACATGGTCTCTCTTTTTGGTGGAGTTTTTCTTTCTGGAAAGGGTTTCTCCATGTAAATCATGTGTTATGTGATGATCTTGTGTTATTGATTTGTGCCTCATTTCTTCTATCTTATGGTGATGATATTATTTATTTATTGTTGGTATAAGTTCACATAAGATAGTGTTTATAAGCATGCTATATTGGCATCATAAAGAAGATGAATCTAATCATGTTTTTTCCATATTAAGGCAACTTAATTTTCAAATTTATATATAAGTTTCAAATTTTCATGTTGTTGTAGTCCAAGCCTTGAATCTATCCATTGAAGTCATACTTGGATAGAGATTGAATTTCCCAACAATTGGTATTGAACCTATTTATTTCTCATCATTTGGTATCAGAGCTTAAGGCTAACTAAGTTTTGGGTATTCCTTCTTTTTTATTTATTAGCTTGGAAAGCTTGTGGAAATTTGGTAGAAGGAATTGGATGTTGTTGGAAGGCTTATGGGGCAGCAATGAATTTTCTTGAGTTAAAATTGATTTGTAGATTTGTGAGACTGGAAGCCATGGATACTGTCAATGTGATCTATGTTGTGCATTAGAAGCAAATAATTATGGATCTTTATGGAGTTGGTTATGTTTTGGTAACTTGGAGCTCTCTTTTTTGACAATATGTGTGAATTATCTTATTTGGTCATTTTTTCCCTTTACCTTGTGATCATGTGCAATGAGAAGGTGTTCATGTTGGATGGATAGAGACATCTTGGTCACATGGAGAAACACTCTTGATTTGGACTACATAATGGAGTTCTTATTGTTGGCTTCATGGTTTTAGCCCTTGGTTACATGAAAGCATTGGAAGATAAGCCACTAACCTCTTTGTGAGTTGTGGAGCTGATATGTTTCATATGTTACAAGCTCTTGGAGAACTTGGTTTTTCCTATTGGGTTATAGTTTACTCTTGATTTCAGCTATGGTTTTGTAGATTTGTGCTTATTCCTTTATTTAGATAACATGTTTAATGTGAGTGCCTAGATGGTTAGATAGATTTCAAATTTACAGAGATGGTTTTTCATGTTTTACATGTTAACTAAAATATGTGGTATGTAGATCTACGATGACAATATATTCAAGGTGTTTTGGATGAATACAATTACAAGTTTGGATGGTTGCTTGAAGGGTTATTATTGATTTGTAGTTACTCCTATGTGGGTTTGTTTGGAAAATAAGATCTATCATTTTTTGGTGTTTGAGTCTTGGAAATCCACATGTTATACTTGATTATCTCTGTTTTGCATGGTACTAATGTGGGGTTGAATCTATTTTTAGTTATTTGAGATTAGAGCAATGATTATGTATTTATCCTTTGAGATGTTGCATATGTGTAGATCTTGTAAAATTGTCTGATGTGGATTTTTTTTGGTAGGCCATATTCTTGGTCGCCATTATTACATTGGTATGTTTATTGTAGTGAGAGATGGTTATTGGAAGTACCTGATATAATTATTCATTTGAATATATAGTAGTAGTTTATGGTGCATGAAAAGATTTGTTCACTTTCAATAGAGTGTTGGTAATGATATTGGCCATGATGCCATGTATAACTCGGTATTACTTTTAGTGGGAACTTTATGCAGTTACATAATGTGTTCTATCTTCTTTGTTTCAAGAGTTTAGTTCTAATTGTTGTTACAATGTGTAGTGAATCATAGATAATCTTTGATTATAAGATGGATGGTATTTTGTAATGGTTGTTGGTGTCATAAGGAGCTCTTTGATTCTACCTTCAAATTGTAGTGAGAGTTATGACATATTTGGTTCTATTGACAAAGGATGCATGGTATTTTTATCTTCTTGGTTTGGAGATTGTGGTTGTACTTTACCTTTTGAGATCTCATGGTGTTGAGTTCTTTGATTGTGTTGGGGCCATGGAGAATCTTCAGTTAGGAGATGGTTATAACGATGCTTGGAGAGCTTGGTTACACAATTTAGTGGGAGCTTTAGCAATGACATTGATTCATCATTTGATGATGGATGGTTATTTTTATGTGATCTCCTAGGAGGGATGTTAGATCATGATGTCATGATATGTTCTTGACTCTACAGTTGAAATTTTGACAATGGTCTTGTTTGTTCTCTTTAGTTTTGGGTATTAATCATTTGCTTGGAGCTTCATGACCTTGCAGGGCTGCATTTGAAGTTGACATAGATTGATTGGTATATGCTCATGGAGACTAGAGAGACTTGGGTGAGGCTAATAGATCTCTTATTTATGGGATTGTATGTTGATATGGTTACTCTTTGATGAGGATTTCAACAAAAATATTGAGGATCCTACGCCTAGTTATGGATGTGAATCCATTATGGACCTAAAGAGAAGATTGTAATTGCTTGGTGTTGTATGCATAAGATGATCTTGTATCCCACTCTTGATCTACCCGACAGATGAATGATCTAGGAGGTATTACCCACATAATTATCAGATGCATTCTTTATTTTGTATCTTGTCTTCTCATATGAGTTAGTCTTGAATATAAACATTCTAAAGACTTGTTAAGAAGAAGATGCATGGTTTTATGGATTTTTGTTGCTCTCCTTGTTTTGGTCTTGAGCTATGATTCTAGTTTCAAGGACTTATTTGTAGAGGTACATGAAATGGTTTGTAGCTTTGGGCATATTCCTTTTGTTGTGGGAATGATTGGTTGGTTTGATCTACCTTTGGTTTGAGAGGTTTACGTCTATTGCTGTTATGTTTTCATTTGATTTGAATGTTAGATGTTGATGTTCTTTCAGTTTGGGAATGGTGAAGGAGATCTTACATTACACAACTAGGTACATATTAGTGTGGAACAAGGATATGGTTTGATTTGTAGGTTCTCTCTTTGGTCATGGTATTCTTCCTGGATGTTTGGTTTCACATGGTTGAGTGTGAAGAACTTGGGAGAACTATGGAGACTAATGGTGAGAGAGGTATTGTAGTATATTTTTTTGTAGGATTTTCATATCACTATATGTTTCCTTAACACTATGTAATAGAGGAGATAGCCACATCCTCTATTTAAATTATTATAGATAGACCTGATATGCCTTGATCTATTTTTAGATTTGAAATTACTCATGTAGTTTGAGTTTCTAGATATATGTCTGGTTATCCTCTTTTATATCTTGGTTTGCTAGTTATAGATGTGATGATGAGTTTTCATGTTTCATTGGATTTGGATCTACGAGTTATGTAGGTTGTGGATTAGCTACCCACTTTATTGTAGTTGGATGTCTCAAATGTGGACTATCTATATCCAAAAGATTACTTTAGTGTTTATGTAGATTTGTTAGTTGGCCTTGTATGTGGTCATTTGTGCATTGGTATGTTGTATTGAGATAGGAGGATGGATATACAAAGACTTTATTGCAGTTTTTGGGTTGGTATGTTGATGGCATGAAGTTCTATCTATGTTTGGTATACCCTAGTTTGAGGTATGATTAACTTGGATGAGTTGCAATTTGTTGTGGTTGCTATTTTAGGTGGTATGAGTAAGGAAGCTACTCAAAGCACGTGTTATCATTTGAATTTTATGTTTTTGTTCATGTAAATATTGGTGTAGGTTTCAGTGACAGTTGATATGTTTCGCCTTGGCATGTTCCTTTTTCTTCCATAGGTGACATGTTGGAGGATGTGAATGAGTTTCTTGCTTGATGGTGGTTATCATGGTTGTTTTTGCAAGTATCTTGTTGGAGCATGAGAGCATACACAACATTGCCACCAAAGATTATATCATCAACATACACAACAACAATTAGAATCTTTTTATCCTCTATTTTGATGTACAAATTACTACCTGTGGTACCTTTCTTGAATCCTTGCTAAAATAGGTACTTGTCCAACCTTGCATACCAAGCCCTAGGGGCTTGTTTGAGACCATAAAATTCCTTTTTAAACTTGCATACCATTTTTTTAGTCCTTGATAGTTGAAATCCATCAACTATTCTATGTAGACTTCTTCTAGTTCACCATTCTAAGAAAACAAATTTCACATCCATTTGATATACTTTGAAGTTCTTGTGAACATCAAATGTAAGAAACATTTTGATAGCCTTCATTCTTTCCATCAAATATGTATCCTCAAAGCCAATCCATTCCAATTTTGAATATCCTTTCCATACAAGACTTGCTTTATTTCTCAAGACCTCTCCATATTCATTCAATTTATTTCTGAATGCCCATTTTTTATCAATTACATTCTTATCTATAGGCCTTGGAACCAACTCCCGAGTCTGATTTTTATCAATCCAATTTAGCTATTCTTCCATTGCATGTATCCATCCTTTATATTTTCTAGCATTATAATTTTTTTTGGTTCTATTCTTGATAGTAGAGAAAGTTTACCTGTTCATTTATTTTTGCAAACCTTCTTCTTGTCTGCACTCCTTCATTTTTACCTCTAATGATATGATCTTCTAAATGATTTTTCTGAACATACTTGGTAGGAGTTTTGGGGATTTTTTCAATGCTTCTTCCTTATCTTCAACTTCTTCAACTTCTTCCTCTATGTAGGTAGATTCATCAAATGAAAAATCCTCTTTCTCATGTGTGTTGTGATGTGACTCTTCATCCACTTTGACATTTATACTTTCAAAAACCTTCCTCAGCATTTTATTGTAGCATTTACAGGCTTTTCTCCTAGTTGAGTACCCAAGAAAGATTCCTTCATCTTATCTTGAATCAAACTTTCCTAGACCTTCTTAATCTATTTTGATAAAGCATATACTTCCAATTTTTTTGATATATTTAATAGTTGTCGGTCTCCCATACCACAGCTCATAGGGAGTTTTGGTATTATCCACCCTTAGCTGAACTCTATTAAGGATATAGACAAAAATATGAACTAATTATTTCTAATACACATCAAGCAATTTAGCTTCATTCAACATTGCTCTTGCCATCTCTTGAATAATTCTATTCTTTCTCTCCACTACTCTATTATGTTGAGGAGTTCTAGTAGTAGAATAATGTCTCTTTATCCCATGCTCTTCACAAAATTATTTGACCTCACTTGATGTGAACTCGCCACCTTTATAAGACCTCAAACACTTGATTCTAGCATTAATTTCATTCTCAACCATTGATTTGAAAATATTAAATCTATTGAAAGCTTCTAATTTTTCTTTTTTAAAAGTAACACATGTTCTAGAGAAATCATCAATAAGTAACATGAAATAACTTTCACCTTGAAGACTCTTTGTCCTAGTTGGTCTACATAGATCGGTATGAATTAGTTCCAAAGGTCTTGTAGTAGAATACTCCTTGGTATTCAACCTTATCCTTATTTGCTTCCCAATCTGACATTCTCTGCACATGGTGTTTGTAGGTTTGACAATCCTAGGCATATCTATCACTACTTGCATGGAGCTGATCTTTACAAGGTTATCAAAGTTGATGTGTCCCATTCTCTTGTGCCACAACTAGAATTAATATGTCTATACTAGAATACAACTTCTTCCATTGACACCCTTAAGGTTGTATAAGTTTCCTTCAGTTCTTGAACCTTTTGCCACCAGTCTACCAAACTTGGGCTTTTTTAATTTCACATCCTTGCTCATTAAATAAAAGATTGTATCCTTTTCTGCACAACTGACTTACATTGAGAAGATTGTGCTTTAGAAATTTAACATAGTAAACATCTTTAGTCTTGGATTTTTTATCATTACTTGCGGTGCCTTTTCCATAGATCTTTTCTAATCAATTGTCTTCAAAATTTACTAATCCACCATTCCATTTAACCAACTTGATGAATTTTGTTTTGTCACCAGTTATTTGACTTGAACACCCATTACCTATTACCCAAAGATTTGTTTGTCCTTGAGCATGAAATACTATCTGGACAACCATTAAATTTTCATTGCTTGTTTCCTTGACTTGCTCAACCCATATGCTTTTTGGATTTATGATCTTGTAAAATCACTTTTGTAATTTTTTTTATATGTTCAATATTGTTGCAAATCTGAAATGTCACATTGAAATCTATCAAAGAGGAAAGATGATTTCTACTTACAAAATTTATTCTATTCATTTCAGATTTGCACTCTATAGCCTTATGTACATACTTATTGCAAATGAAATGATAACCAAAAAATGCATGATTGAACCTGTTTGTTGAGGGTCTTCTTGCATAATGAGATCTTTCCTTAGTTATAATATCATCTTCCTATCCTCTGGACATGGATTTCTCCAATTCCTTTTTAATTAAAAGGATATCCTTCTCAAGCTTCTTACATTCACTTATTTTGGCTTCAATCAAGTCCTTTTTCCTTTTGTTCTCTTTCCTTGCACATTCCAGATCTTCAAGAGCATAGACAAGTTCACCTTCAAAATTAACTTCACCTTCTTCTTCATCCATAGATTTTCTTGAACTTCTAGAGATCACAGTGGCCATAAATAGTGTTTCATCTCCATTATCATCTGAAGAGCAGTGGTCTCCTTCATCTAAGAAACAATATTCTTCTTTGGAGGGGAGATTCCTCTTGAAATTGTTTCTCTTGAAACCCTTGTTGCTTTTATTTTCTCCAAAAGGATATTTAGAAGCTTAATGACCAATTCTACCATAATTAAAATATTTGAATGGTAATTTACCTTTGTATTTGACTGATCCTTTCTTCATATTTCTCACAAAGTTTGCTTCTTCTTCCTTAGAATCACTAGGTGATTCATATGCTTCTTCTTTCTTCACAACTTTAAATTCAAATTCTCTTTTATGTGTACTTTGAACTTCATTCTTCATCTCATAGGCTGTGAGAGATCCAAACATATCTTTGAAGATAGGCTTTGTTAGATCCTTGGCTTCTTGAATTGCATAAATCTTTGAATCAAACTGACGAGGGAGAGTTATTAGAAATTTCTTCACTACCACAAAGTTTGTTATGCATTCTCCAAGACCTCTGATTCCATTCAAAACTCCGTCTACCCAAAGCGAATAACTAGATATGTTCTCCTCTTCCTTCATCTTTAGTTTCTCAAACAATATTCTATAGGATTGCAACTTTGCTTGCTTCACACTGTCATTTCCTTCATAGATAATTTTGAGCTTTTCCCATATCTCCTTTGGAGTCTTATATTACACTACCTTAACAAATTCATAATTTTCTAACCCACTCAAGATAACATTCTTTTCTTTAGCATTGTTCTCATGTGCCATTTTTGCATTTGGATAAGTCGTAGGATGAGCAGGTTCAACATAATCATCCTTGGCATCTCTCCAAACATCATACCCAGGTGATGTGAGATAGGAATCCATCCTCACACTCTAGAAGGCATAGTTGTTTCCATCAAACTATAGTGCCTTAGAAGAGGACTCCTTCTAAGCCATGTGTTCTAAATGAAGACCTACCTTTAGTTGTTAGGCTACACCAATGAACTCAACTCTGATACCAATTGTTAGAACACACATATATATTGAGAGTGGGGGTGTGAATCACTATATCCCTCAATTAATTCAATTCAACTTACCAAAAACTTATAAATTCCTTAACCAAATAAAACATTCAAAGCAAAACACAACATCAAATATACGTGGAAAACCCAACAAGGGAAAACCGTGGTGAGAATGTTGGTTGGAGATACTATCCAAATCTAGCCTCACAAAATGAAACATCATTACAAAAAAAATTTATGGTCTTTAACCAAAGTAAGTTCACAACTCCTTGCCAAAATATAGCACTTATAGAAAGAGGGTACACCCTCAACATATAACTCTTGATTAATTAGATGATCAATCACCACCACAACAATTCTACTACCTTTGACTCACTGCCTTAAACACATACACTCCTATGCTTTTGGCTCACTACCTCTAACATTCACACTTGCACTTCTTCCTTCATCTCATTTTCTCCAACACTCACTTACAAACTTTGGTCGATTCCCTATCTTTTGCACTTCACTTATACTCTTATTCTTTTAGTTCACTGCCTCTAGCATACTTCATGTACTTCTCTATAAATTCACACTCATTCCTCTACCTTCAACACACTACTTTCAAAAAAAATTCACTAATCACTCATTGAACACTTGTACACTTGATCTTTCTTTTATACCTTCCACCAATATCAAGAATTTTCTCCTTGTTAGCCAAACTAAAACATATGAACATGAAACATACAATGACCATATTGATTAGGCTCCAAAAAAGCCGTGGGAAATGGAAATTCAATGCAGTCCAAATCAGAAGAGAAGTAGGACCTATTTTAACTCTACATGCATTCCCATGCTAGGCATGCCATAAATGCTTGGTGCAAACAACTTAAAGTATTAAGTTGGCCTAGAAAACACTCAAACCTCAAAATATTAACTCTAGACCACAAACGGTGCCAAAGAGACAAGATAGCATCACATGAATTACATCACAAGCATCAAATGATATTCTTCCATACCCTTATTTCACACCTTCATGCTACATTATGTTGGTGCAAGAAAATAGACACAAAACTAGTATCTATTGCAAACACATACAACACAATCTTGAGATATAAATTTAGCAACTCAACTTGCGGTACACTTCAAAAACTAAAACTTGAATAGAGACAACAAATAGACATGTAAAACTCATCCTCCAAATTGCAAGACCACAACAACAACTGTAGAGAAATGCAGAGCATTTCTCTAAACCTTCCATGACTGTAACAACACAGCCTTCACTCTGCATACTTAGGAAACTTTTGCAGTGATTTCTATGTTCTGAAAGTTGGAAAACACATGCTTCACACTTGACTCTATCTATCCTTCAAATTGTAGGGTCGTATCTTCAAATACGGAGGAATGTAGAGCATTCTGTAGAGCTTTTTTAGTGCAACTTCCCAAGTAATTGACTATAAGAAGTTCTTTTATATATTTTACATACAACAAACGATGAATACAACATTCATAGAATCATTCACTTATTCATTGGAAACAAAAAACAATTGTTATAGAAACTCATGACATCCAACATCATTCATAATACTTCCTAATCAATATTTTGGTTGTATCATATGCAACCATCCACATGCTACCACTTTTCTAACAACAAAAACAACATCAACAAACTCCATACTGTTGACATCAATGACAACATCTACAACATTTTTGCAACACTAAATTGAGAAACCAAGAGGCTTCCAATGTTCAGATAATCTAGATTTTTTATGTAGACTGAAGAAAGCAGTTTATGGACTCAAATAGGCTCCAAGAGCTTGGTATTCTAGATTGGATAGGTATCTATAACAAGGTTTTAGGAGAGGTATTACATATAGTAATTTATACATAAAAAATAAAGGTGATAAATTGTTGATTGTTTTTTTTTATGTTGATGACATTATCTTTGGTGGAAAGAGTGATGCTATGCGAAAAGAATTATAGGATGCAATGCAAAGTGGGTTTGAAATTTCAATGCTTGGTGAATTGTCTTTCTTTATTGTTCTACAAATTTCTCAATCAGAAAAAGGCATATTCATTTCTTAGAACAAGTATATAAAAGAAATGTTAAGCAAGTTTAAAATGGAAGAATGCAAATTGATGAGTAAACCTATGGTTACTAGGTGCAAACTGAGTAAAGATGATGAATTTGTTCTGACAGACCAAACCTTGTATAGATCCATGATTGGTAGTTTGTTGTATGTGACTGCATCTAGATTGGATATAATGAAAGTAGTTGGGATGGTAGCTAGATTTCAGACAACACCTAAGGAAACTTATGTCAAAGAAATAAAGAGGATATTCATATATCTGAAGGCTACAATGGATTTTGGTTTGTGGTAGCCTAAGAGTGAAATTTTCACTCTAACTGCATACACAAATGTAGATTGGACATAGATGACCAAAAGAGTAGAAGTGGTGGAGCTTTCTATCTTGGTGACAGTCTTATATCTTGGTTAAGCAAGAAGCAATATGTAGTTTCTTTATCTACAACAAAAGCATATTACATTGCAACAACCTCATGTTGCACTCATGTATTATGGATGAAGCAGAACTTGAAGGAGATGAAGATATAGTTTGATGAACCCATTTCCATTCTTTGTGATAATACTAGTGCTATAAAAATTTCAAATAATCTAGTAATGCACTCAAGTACAAAGCATATTTCAATATAGTATCATTTTTTGAGGGAGAAAGTTATTGAAAAGGAGGTGAAATTGGAGTATGTCAAAACCAAGGAGCAAGTAGTAGACATTTACGCAAAACCACTTCCCAAGGATACTTTTGAGTATCTCTAGAAGAAGTTGGGAGTTGTTGCTCCCTCCTCTCAAATCAAGAGGAAGCATAGGTTGAGGGGGAGTGTTGTCTCCTTTCCACAAGAAGGCTTGGTGGTCTTGCAGAGTATTTTAAGAAGTAGTGTGATATGGACTTAAGGGGAGACTATCCAAGAAAAATATTTCCATATCATGTAGAAAGTAGTTGACCTTTGCCATTGATGTCAAAGGGGGAGAAATAGGACTCAAAATGCTAAATCATCTAAGGGGAGAAAGAACTAAAGTGATGTCCACATCATGATCCTAGCACATTAGATTTGTCTTCATGTGCGGCCAACATTTATCTATTTTCCATCAATGAAAAAGGGGGAGATTGTTGAACATAGGTTGTCATTGATGTCAAAGGAGTAATGTCCTTTATGACAGATAGTGCTCATTGATGTCTAAGGAGTAATGCTAGCTAAATAGTGATAATTAAATGTAATCATACTTGAACTATCATTGCATTTTGAGTATAATGAAGAAGGTTGACTATAGTATGCTTGCAATATCATGCTTGTATCTCTTCATGTTGATAGAGGTAACTTGAAAGCCTTTTCTAGAATGCTTTAGGTTAGTTACTTAGGGTAGAGAGACTTCTTTGGAAATATAATTGAAATGGAAGGAAAAGGGGGAATGAATTCAATCAATGTGAAATAATAAAATGGCCTAGGATTCAAACATACCTTTCCCCAATTTTATTAGAAAGAGAGAAGAACTCAAAGGGATAGGATTGAATCTCAACCTTGAGGTGAGTCAACCCTATTTTCGACCTTGGATCTCGACTTTATTATGATAGAAATGGCGGATTTACAATGTTTTGGGATTACTTAAAGTGCATTAACTAAATGAAATATATGACCTAACACTTGAAATGCAAGGTTTTATGATAACAAAAATGGAAATGACAATTTGCAAGCAGATATGAGAAGAGTCTGATAGTGTGTACCTTTGATAAAAATTGGGTTTCAAGGCTTGTAGTAGGACTAGTTCACCCCCAAATGAATGGGTCTATGACTAGGGCTACAAAATTAGTTTTTTTAGTCCTCTGATCCCAGATCTAAGTTTCTAATTTCTCCAAGTTTGACTATCAGAAAACTAAAAATAAGTTATGAATCTATGTTTTTGTGGCTTGACAACAATGATGACAAAAAATGTAACAATGTAAAATTTCTCTTCAAGATCTTCAATCCATCTTCAATATGTAACCTACACATACACAAAAAGGGGAAAAATTGTTTGTTTTGTGTGAATGGGGGTTTACCTTGGTCAAAGCCCAAGTTTGGTAATTAAACCTTGATAAAAAAATAATGACAATGGATGAGGAAATGATGAATGAAACAATACTTTCTTACAACTCGCCAAACCTTTAATGGTTTCCCTTAAAGGATTGAAGACTTGACACATCACTCCAAGGATTGATCTTGCTTTTCTTGAATGATTGGACACTTGAAAATGCTTGGATGGTTTAGGATCAACAATGCATAGTAGCCTTCACAAGATGACATAAACACACATAAGCTTGAACAAGATGATAGAATCTTGAATGTTGCAACAAATGACTAAAAAACCTGCTCTTGAATGCTCTTGAAAATAATATTTTCTCATATGAATTTTTCCTTAATTCTAGATAATTTGAATTGATAAAAAAGACTATGTATTTATAGGTGTTTATCTAATTTCCCAAAAAAAGATTCCAAAAGTTGACAATAAAATAGCACTAAAAACATGTTTAAAAATGGGTCATGACACTTAAGGAGGACCCTTTCGCCCTTGGGCGAATGGATCCTAGCTTAAAATTCCAAGACACTCATTCTCTTATGTGGTTAAAATATTAATTACATCAACTAAATATAGGTTCCCCTTTTGAAAAATGAGAATAATAAGGCTTTAGAATGCATAATTTGGGTAATTAGAAACTTAATTAAGTCCAATTAATTAAGGGACCCAAACATAGTGTGAAATTGTAAAGGTATACAATTTTATACACTACATTTGGACCCCATTTTAGTGAGAGTGTGAGCTTACACTCAAAATCACACTAAAGTAGACAAATATGCGTCAAGAGGGGTCCAAGTGTACAAATGTTAGAGAGACGAGATGAAAAAGATCAAGGAGGTGGC
>VDFB02367528.1:0-28275 GCA_007258455.2 Sequoia sempervirens
CTAGAAAGAACAACTTGTCTACACAGTAAAAGTGTATGATACAATCTCTGTAGAATTGACTAAGTGTAGGCAAAGTGTGGAAAGCATTGTTAAGTTCGTGAGAACATTGATGGCATCCATCCCTTGCCAATACCAACATGAAGGAGGTGAATACATTGAGCTCGTTGAAGTGTAGATGCAATTCCAAGACTTCATCCGTGGTAGTTTCTGGGGTGACCCTATTGACTGCAGGTTAAGTCAAATTGTTGCCATGTCAGCAAAGCTTGATGATGTCATTGAAAAGGGATGCCATTTTCAAGATCAAATTACAAGTGGCGAGGAGATGTTGTGAAGACATGACGTCATCTTGAAGAGTATCAGTTGTCCAAATGTAGAGACAATTAACAACTGGTTAGAGGAGCTGATTACTCAAAGTGATGAAGTGTGAACTATTAGTTGGGATGACCTACCTTCTCCAAAAATAGCATTTAAGACAAGAAATTAACTTGATGCCTCTTTCCAAGTTAACTCGCTGTCCCACCTTTTATGCATGTCTATTTTTTGAGACACCTTTGTACATTGGAGTTAGTTTTAGTTTAGAATCAGTTAACTGAAGTAGTCTTTCCAATTAACTGTTAGGTTACCTAAATTTAGACATAGGAATAAATCTTGTTGATATGCAAAAATTGAATGTTAACTCAAGGAGACTTTAGGGTTCCTTGCTCCTTTGAGTTTCTATAAATAAGAGCAACTTTTCTCATTATTGTCAAACTTTTATTACTACACAAAATTGTTGCGTCGTTGTGCCATCAAGCTTGCAAGTCAATATATGTTCACTCTTTGTTTAAGAGTTGTTTGGTTGATTGTATCTTGTAGGATTTTCCTCTTTCATACCATTTGTTGTCCCAATTTTTTGTAATCGTTGATTGAGTTTGAGAAAATAAATCAAAAGAGCAATGAGTCTTTGATCCAAAGTTTCAAGATCTATCAATACTTGTTTTTATAATCTTTGTTTCAATCTACACCGCCTTCAAGGGAATTTGGAGATTAAGCTTATCATTTAATGTTGTTTCTTATGATCTATATTTCAGCCTACACCTCAAAAAGAGCTTTGAGCCTTCAAGGGAATCCTGATATCTAGTTCATCATTTGATGTTGTTTTCAATAATCTTCTTTTTAGCCTACACCTCGAAAGAGCAATGAACCTTTGAGGGAATCCTAAGATCTAGATTATCGTTTGAGTGTTTACTTGCATAAACTTTATTTCAACATAAATCTGAAAGAGCAATGAGCCTTCGAATGCATTCTAAGAGACAATTTGTTTAAGTGATCCAACCATTCCCAATTGCTCCTAGATCCTCTCACTCTAAATTTACTTAAGAGATAGGATAGTTATAGTTTTTGCCTAGTTGTCGTTGAGATCTACTAAACTAGAGAAAACCTTAGCTACAACACATTGTGTTTTATAACCTTGTGCTTTACAACTAAGTAAAAAGATAGGAAATTTAGTTTACTTTACTTTTTACGCAATAATCGCAAAAGAGAGAGCTTCCCCTCCTAATTTGAAGAGCAATTTGTTTGTGCATAGCTGTCCATTTCCAATACACACTCCAAAGGTGTGAATTGAAACGTCAACATGCCTAATACTTTTCTCCACTTGTTTTAGACTTTTTTTGACCTTTAGTCTTCAACGTAACAATCTAGTGTCCAAATTATGGAAAAAGTTCTCAACCTAATCTAATTTCAAGTTGTTATTCCCTAATGCTTCAAACCTAATCCTCAAACTTCTTGGTTTCAAGCCTAGTTCAAGACCATTGGTGCTACCTTGAACCACTTTTACCAAACTCAAAATTCCTCTTGGGTCCAAGCCAACTTGTCTCCAACTAGTCATTATTTGTCAACTCAACCACAAAATATTCAATTTAGTCTGTTGGGGTGTGGAATAAAAAGACAAAGGGCCCAATTCATTTTAGAATTGTACTCATAAATTCACAAGTAAATCATTTGATCATTATCTATAACATTACATCAACATGTGTAGTTATAAAGACAAATTTGGGCATTTACATTCTACTTGGCATGTCTACAAACTAGTCCCAAGTCATTGAATTGGTCATGGGTTTAAACTAGTGCAAGGTGGAAAGTTGATTAACTTCCCTTCTCTAGCATAGCAAATCCAATGGTACTTTCAAGCACCACCATTTTTAGGCTACAAAGGCAAACTAAAATATAGACCTAAAGTGCACAATTCAAGGCCACACAACAAGAAGGATATAGAAAGAGGTTAAAAGATTTAGTTGTCAAGATTAGAGTCGCACATGTGGTTTTGAACCTTGACAAAATGCAAGTTGATTTCCAATATGTTTAAGCCCAACAATTGTAAGTTTGATTGCAAAAGTTGAAATTAGACCACAATGTATGCTATAACAAATCATCCACTTATTGCACGTAGATTTAAGTACATTTATGATTTTTGTCAATTTCTCTAGATATTTAAATATCGTATCTAGGCTCAACTCTTTCATCTAAATTAATTGTTATATTGATTACTTAATTACGTAATCTAAATAATGTGAAAGAATATTCTATTTCTTTCAAATACTATATAGAAATTAATTTAAGAAACTAAAGATCTAGAATTAATTAGTGACTTTCAACAAAATAATACAGATAAATAAACATACAAAATAATAATTATGCCAATCAAAAAAATTAAAATAAGAGATGGTCAAAACAAAAATATAAATGATACATGCCTATATAACTAGCACTTGTCACTTTAGGAGGTGCAAGGATGTGTCAATAGGAAATAAATAAATTAGGTATTATCTAATTTTGAAATATTTGCATGCAGATTTAAAACATAAAGCTATGCAAATGAAAAGGTAAAGTTTCCATGATCCAATTGGAAAAAATCACTACAAATGGAAATAGAATTGTTCCCATTGAGTTGGCAAGTCAATATTTATCTAGCTTTTACATGATAAGATTTTGGAGACTTTCACATGTTATTAAATGACACCTAAAACTTGCTTTTATTTTTTGATGACTCAATAGTTGTTTGCCAATGAGAGACTTGTTTCAAGCTCAAATCTCATACTATATATAGTCTATCAACTAATCATCAACTTAAGAAAAGACAAATAAATTTGGTGAAATTTATAGATGCGTAATGAAATTAAGCTAACAAATGTTAAATGGGAATTGTTCTAAATAATCAATTAACATACTTACATAATAATTAAACAAGTGACACATAGTGGCTAGTACTTTCCTTTATAGTATTTTAGATTTCATAAAAATAAATGTAAGTTTTATTAATGTGAATTAAATTAAATGTTAGTTTATGTTACATTAATGCTAAGGGAAAGGGGCCCATAGAGGGTAGGGGTCCAATGGTGGGTATAGAAGTAAGCTTGAGTGGGCCCCATAGTAGGTAGCCTTAATATCCAATAAACTTGCACTTAATATCCAATTGCAAAACACTTTTATCCATAGAGTACACAAACTGACAAATCATGTGATGCCACATCAAGGCACCAATAATACATGATTTAGTGACCCATTATCGGTCTCACCTTTTTTTGGGCTTTTTTGGATACCTTAACAAAAAGCATGCTGATGTGGCATCATATTTGATGATGTGGCCTTGAAACCAATTTTTATAAGTAGGGAACTTGCCAAATAAGTTGTACAAATTTGGGAGTGATTTGAAATTTTCACATAGGACTTTGAGAAGTGCAAAGTTAGGGTGGTCCACTATAGGCCCCTCTTCCTTAATTTTTATTAAAATTACATAAATAATATATTAATCATAAATTGTAGGATAATGCATGCATATATAATAAAAGATAGTTACATGTATTTAAATATTAATATTATTAATTATTAATCTTATTTTAATTATATTATATAAAAATTAATCATATTATATAAAAATAATTATATATATATAATTTAAATATTAGAAAGATATTATATTATAAATATCAAACAAAATAAAAATCAAATCAAATGATAGTATAATATAATTAGAAGGAAACAATGGTAATTATTATATATATATAATTTATCTAATAATTATGTTACATATTAATATGTATAATATAATATAAATTTATTATATTATATTAATTAATATTTATATTATTATATAACATAAATTTAAATAATAATTTTTAATTTTTTGAATATAAATAAAATGAATGATTATATAATATAATTATAAGAAAGAATTTAATAATTATTATTTAAATATAAAATTTATATAATAGTTTTGTTAAATAACAATATATATAATATAACTTATGTCAAATAGAAATTTTTTATTAATTGTCACTAAAATTATTTGTAATAATAACAATATATGAATTTAAATTTAAATTTTTTATTATTACCATTATTATTATTTAATTCATGTTATTACAATATTTAATTAAATATTTATATTAAACATATAAATATTTAATATTTAATATTACAAAAATAATAAATTAAAAATTACATAAAAAATAAATCAAGATGAATATTACAAAAATAATAAATTAAAAATTACATAAAAAATAAATGAAGGTGGAAAATTATATTATTATTATTTTATTTTCAGTGTCCATCGCCCCTGTTTTACTTTAAAACCCTGCTCTGCCTTGTACAACATGTCTCATGTCTCGTGAATAGGATTGCTAAACGGTTAAATCACTTGTTTTCGGTATGAAGTATCCTAAAAAATTTAACGGGGAAGAAGCTAAATTTGGAATGAAGTGTATTATTTCTTAGTGGACAAGCGTGAGAGCAAAATAATAGTTCAGTTTTCTCAAAAATAGACAAAATAATAATTCATTTCATTTTTCCTCAAAACCCGTCAATAATACACAAAATTTTTCAGCAAATCATATTCACAAAAAATATTATTTCTAATTTATAAAATTAAATATTTTACAAGTTAACTTTATAAAATTGAATTTATTTTTTAACAAAAAAAATTTATTGTTTTTGATTGATTGAAAACCAACTTATTAATAACTAATTAAGAAAAGCAAAACTCATTGCAATAGTATCCTAACAGCAAGTACTAATAATAACAAGAGCTGCAAGCAGTGAAGTTCCTCCCGAAAAGTTCTAGAATAGTTTTGTTTTAATTTTTTGTGTTTGCTAAGTTTTAGTAACAATGTTTATAAAACAAATAAATAATAGGTACATAAAAAACAAGTTCTCGTTCAAATTCTCCACTAAAGCAAACAAACAAGTTGTCTTAAATAAAATAAATAAGCATAAAACCAAAAAATTCAAAAGTGACATCAAGGAAATTGGTTTATTATTCTTCATGATATTTTTAGATATCATAGAGCTATTACCGACCTGAGAAAAAGCATAAGATCCCATCAACATGTAAATCCACTCATTGTTTTGTTTTGTCCAAGATGAATGTGTGTTATTTAAAAATTAATATAATCATATAAATAATGCTTAAATAGTGATGGACTTTGTTCTTGGTTAAAATAAGACATTTAAATATCCTTTCAACTCACCAATAAAGATGAATTTGCCACATCCCATTTTTGAAGCTCCTAGACTATGTTATATTTTTCTTTGTATTTTGATTAGGTGGATGCAAGAGATTATATTTTATGTATTAAATTTATTAACTATATGACTAATACATTAATTAGGTAGGTTACTGTAACGCCCATCGTGCAAACCCCAGAGAACACACACATAAAGCGAATAATTTTTTTTTTTTTAAATAAAAGAAGTAACATGTAATAACATTAAACCATAAACACATAGCATAACACATAACATTAATACACTTGGTTCTCTGGGGCACGCGAGGTTACATTGCAACCACAAAACACAATAAAGATAATGAAACTAACATAACCATTTAATTTATGAAAACCATATACAATGATACAACTGATAGCCATGATGCGAGTATGACAACATCGCACAATTACATCCATGATAATTCTTTTAACATGATCCAATTCAAACCTAACTATTACATCCATGAAATAATATTACATTACAATTTTCTTTGATACATGAATTACATTGAATTTCCCACCATGGGGATTGATACAAGATAAAGGAACATGAAGTACAACTGATCACTGGAACATCTGCACTGCGGAAAGCTGAGAAGACAAGACGCTGATGGGGAACCCAACGGGTGCGGAGCACGTTCCACCCAACCATGTGAATTACGAAGTAACTCACCCCCCGTGCTCAGAGGTGACGAGGAAGTGAACCCGACCATGAAAGTCAACCGACTCAATCACAATATAATATAAAACAAGTACAACTCAAGCATGCAATGCACAACCAACGACGTACTCAAATCACATAACCAGTTAAACCAATAAACTCATCACAATAACATGAAGTACTATCACTTAACAATCATAAAACAAATTCACAGAATTCAAAGATACATCACAAAGAGATAACATCCAGAGGCAACAATAACAAAGCACAAGGGTGTAAGTGGAGAGTGTCATCGCATAGCTCTCATGGGATTCTCCTGGCCCTTCCTCCAACTGAGGCGCCGACACCCATCTATGGATCTCCTGGCCCTTCCTCCTAACTGAGGCGCCGGCACCATAGGGTAGCTGATGCGGAGCCAATAGTCTCTCGTGAAGACGAGACTATGACTATGACGACCACGGCCTTCTCAGTCTATCACTAGTCTAAGGTAGCCCTAATGCATAGCCGAGGAATCCAAAGTTTTATTATCTTGTATTTTTAAACTACCCAACCCCCTAAATCTATTGTTTAGGTTATCACTTGTTTACTACTCTTCGAGGGTTATCCTGGCCCTTCCTCATCCGAGGCGCCGGCGCCCACGAAGAGCCACTCTCCCACCTATGACCCCTAACATAACTCAAAACAGGCAAGGGTTGGACTAACACATAAAAAACATAATGCACGAATCCACACATGCGAGGTATTATCCCTCTCGCGACAATCCATCACAAACTATCATAAGAAAACGTCCAACCCTTCCAAGCACAAATTACCAAGCTTCGAAACCAAAGGTATAATGAAGACAACTTCAACAATAACATGCCTCTGGACTAAGGTTAAAATACGATAGGGTTCCCGAGGTCAACTTACAAAGCTATAAAACATACATATGTCATAACAAGAAAATTCACATCACAATACAAGGTTTCACTAGAAAGTTTGTTTTCCATTCCCTATTTAAATAACTCGCTATGGTTGTCTCCTACTGTCACCGTTACCGACTAAATCTTGTCTATCACATTTGTTTAATCAAAACGATAAATTAACTAATGCCCAATAACAAAATTTAATTAAATATAACTAAAATTAAACATCTTAATACTATGCACAGCTACGTTCTAAAAACGTAATGAAATTACATTACAATTAATTAATTAAAATTTCATCTAAATAAATAATTTAACTAATTATGATTTTATTTTATTATCTAAATATAACACATCATAATTTTTATTTATAAAAATAATCACATATCCATTAAATAAATTTAAATATATATATATATATATAAATAAATAAATAAATATATATATATATATATATATTTATTTATATATATTTAAAATATACCAAATAAAATAAAACAAAACATAAAATAAAATTAAAAAAAACAAAACAAATAAAAACCATACCACGGCCGCAGCCTAAGGCTGCACGCAGCAGTCTTATTGACTGTTGCGCGCAGCAGTCATAAAGACTGCTGCGTACAGCAGTCTTTAAGGCTGCTGTGTGCAGCGTACAGTGGGTCGAGGGTGAAGGTATGGCCTCGGCCGTCCTTCTACCCTCCGTCCCCTATACCAACCTCATTTCCTTTTAAATAAAGTTTTTTGTTTAAAATAAATAAATACGAAATCCAGTTCGATTTAAATGAATAAATAAGTATTGAAACAAAAAAAACGTTTTCAACAGAATATTAAAAAAACGAATTTAAACAATTTTATTCCCTGTCGGCGTACGGCCGACACAGTTTCAGAATAACATAATAATAAAATCTGTATATATATATATATATGTATGTATGTATATATATATATATATATATATATATATATAATTTTCATATATTTAAAACAAAAGGAGCGAAACAAGCGAGGAAAATAATTTTTTTTTTTAAATGATAAGAAAATAGAGAAAAATCCAGAGAAATATCATAGATCTATAATATATATAAATATTTTAATAAAACTTCAAATTTATTATTCTCTACAAAATTTATCTTTTCCCAAATCTTCCTGATGATAAACTAAGTATTTCAGAAGACCAAAGTTTTGGATTTGACAGATTGGAAACAGTATAATAACAATGATTTTCTTGGTTTCTAGTCCTAATAGTTGCCCTAGTTTTGAGTTTAGCAGTTTTCTAGAAATCACAAAAGAATTTTTTTTTTTTTTTGTTTTAATAAGATCTATTTTTCTTTTGAGAAACAAACATAAAGAGTGTAAAGAGAACAAGGGAAGACTTTGGAGTCAATGCAAATTGAAGATGCCTTGACTCTTGGTGCTTCCGAATCCAGGATTCAATCCTAGTCGAGCGAACTCCATCCTTGACACTTCAACCTTTTTGTTCTTCTAGGTGTGTGTGAGTTTCTCAAAAAATTCATGATTAAATAAATTATATTCCTCATCTCTTCAGCTCTCCAAAAATCCCGCAGGATAAAAAGAAAAACAGAATTCCTTTAGTAAGCTTTTTACAACTCTCCAATCCTATTGGCTCCTGCTTGTCTTTTATTTTTATTGCTTTTATTCTGTTTTACAACTTTCTGCTTGCACCCTCATTACAAATTTATTTTAAATAAATTATTCTCATAATTATCCACCACGATTAAATAATTAAGCATATTTAATTTTTTAATTAATAATTAAATTACAAAATATGATTTTCAAAAATAATTAAATCATTTAAATATTAAATTACAATTTAATCCAGCATTAAAATAAATAATCGATTTCAATCATTAAGATAAATCATAATTATCAATGCCCACATAAAATAAGACAAAACACAAACACAACAGACAAAGACGACAATTACACAACATCGACAATACCAACAAATGAGACAACCTAACATCATGGAACGGGAGGACTTCATCGTCACCTCTGTATCAACATTTATCCGTTGGGTTATTTGGTGCTCGCCCTGTCCTGCCGAAGCAGGTGGAATCGAGACTTATACCTGCAATCCTGCATACAAGCGAAGTTGTGTACATGTGCATACATATATCAAAACATTAAATCAAGATCTTGCATTGTGAAGGAATGCATGACATAGCAGGGGACCTTTCATGAATGAGTGATGCTATATTGTCGCCGTCCGCACCTATTCGCTACAATTGTAACATAATCCCAGTGAGATCACATTTCTAGCTAATAATCATCCTTAACATATTAAATTAAATCATTGCATCATATCCCAATTCAGAAAATCAACTGATATAATCAACCATCATGTCATATAAAGTAATCATGTCCAAAATGAAATAACAACATCATCTAGCATCAACTAACTATATCAATCAATAATAGTATCATCATAGTATCTGACTAACCACATCAAACAATAACAATATCATCATAGTTTCTGAGCATCAAAATAAAACATAACACTACTGAGTCCAACTAGCAACCAGGAGGGTTATTACATCCTCCCCCCCTTAAATCCGGCTTACTCCTGTAAGCCAGAAAACAAGTATGGGTAGGATTCTCGCATACGGGAAGCATCCTCCCAAGTCGCTGAAGCCTCATCATTAGGATCCCACTGGACCCTCACCTGCTCAATATCCCTGCCTCTGAGTACGAGCCTCCTGTGCTGCACCACGGCCACGGGCTCTAGAGCTAGTTGCCCGTCCTCGACCTGTAGAGCATTCCAATCAAGAACATGAGTAACATCCGGAAAGTAAGGCCTAAGAACTGAAACATGAAAGACATCGTGAATCCGCGACAGACTAGGTGGCAATGCCAGGCGATAGGCAACAGGACCTATACGCTCTAACACCTCAAACGGACCCACGAAACGGGGTGCAAGCTTAGAACCCTTTCCATAACGAATAGGGCTCTTCCGAGGACGAACTCTGAGAAACACTCTATCTCCTATAGCAAACTGTCGATCTACCCTGTGTGCATCAGCAAATTTCTTCTGCCTATCTTGAGCTGCTACCAGATGCTCTCGGATGCGAGCTACCTGTTGCTCCATGTCACGAAGCATCTCAGGTCCAAGAAGAACCCTGTCCTCTAATCGATCCCAACTCAAAGGGGTACGACAAGGACGACCATACAAAGCCTGAAATGGAGCCATGCCAATCGAACTGTGATAGCCATTATTGTAGGCAAACTCAACCAAATGTAGGTAGTCTTCCCAACGAGACTGCTGGTCCATGACATACATCCGAAGCATATCCTCAAGCACCTGATTAACTCTCTCAGTCTGACCATCTGTCTCAGGATGGTAGGCAGAACTAAAATTCAACTTAGTCCCTAAGGACCGCTGAAGAGATGTCCATAATGCAGAAGTGAATACCGGATCTCTGTCAGAAATAATCCTGCGTGGTATCCCATGTAGTCTAACAATATCCTCCATGAACACCCTAGCCACCACTGAAGCAGTATATGAAGATCGAATAGGAGAGAAATGGGCTACCTTGGTCAACTTGTCAACAGTAACCATGATAGCGTCGTGTCGCCTGGAGGACATAGGCAACCCGACTATAAAATCCATAGAAATGATGTCCCACTTCCACTCTAGAACAAGGTGCGGCTGCAACAAGCCTGCCGGATGATGATGCTCGGCCTTCACTCTCTGACACTCGAGACACCTAGCCACAAAATCCGCAATGTCACGCTTCAATCCTGCCCAAAAATATAGTGCACGAAGATCAGCGTACATTTTCTTAACTCCTGGGTGTGCCGAATAAGGAGCTCTATGAGCTTCTGTCAAGATAAGGGTACGAAGACCCTCTGCAGGAGGTACATACATGCGGCCTGCATAGCGCAAAACACCATCCGAGTCCAAAGAGTACCCTGCAAATTTACCTTCTAAGGCTCTACCCGACTCAATCTCTGCCTTCACTGCCTGATACCAATCATCAGAAGAAAGAGCTGCAACAATCTGACTCCTCAAATCCACCTCAAGAGTCATAGCGGATAACTCATGCCTGTGTCTGCTCAAAGCATCTGCTACAACATTCTCCTTACCCTGAATATATTTCACCTCAAAGTCGTACTCACACAAAAATTCCATCCACCTTCTCTGTCTTGCATTCAAATTCGGTTGCGTGAAGATGTACTGTAGACTACGGTGGTCTGTATGCAACTCGAACCGATGCCCAAGGAGAAAGTGCCTCCACCTCACCAAGGCATGCACAACTGCGGCCAACTCCAAATCATGAGTGGGGTAATTAAGTTCATGGTCTTTCAGTTTCCGTGACTCATAAGCAATCACTCGACCTTCCTGCATCAACACAGCCCCTAAACCTTCCAAAGAAGCATCTGTACAGACAACAAAATCACCTGCCGGATCAGGAACTGCTAAGATTGGAGCACTAGTCAACTTATCCTTCAGAGTCTGGAAAGCTAACTGACATTGATCGGACCAAAGAAATTTCTTTCCTTTCCTCTGCAAAGAGGTGATAGGATGAGCCAACCTAGAAAACCCCTGAACAAACCGCCTATAATATCCTGCAAGTCCCATGAAGCTGCGAATCTCTGAGACATTTGTGGGTGCGGGCCAATCCACAATGGCCTGAATCTTTGCAGGGTCAACTGAAATTCCCTCACCAGAAATCACATGGCCCAAATACTGAACTTCAGTCTTGTAAAAGTCACACTTTTTGAGATTAGCAAACAACTGATTATCCCTTAAGCACTGCAATACCTGCTTTAGATGTTCTTCATGTTCCTCCATCGACCTAGAATAGATCAGGATGTCATCGAGAAACACTAGAACGAATTTATCCAAGTATGTACGGAATACTCCATTCATTAGACTCATAAAGACTGAAGGTGCATTCGTTAACCCGAACGGCATCACAGTGAACTCGTAATGTCCGTATCGAGTTCGAAATGTTGTTTTGTGGATATCTGCATCTGCAATCCTCAACTGGTGGTATCCCGATTTGAGATCAATCTTAGAGAACACCTTTGCCCCTTTTATCTGATCGAAGAGATCATCAATCCTGGGCAATGGATATCGGTTCTTCACTGTTACCTTATTCAACTGCCTGTAGTCAATACACAAGCGAAGAGAACCATCCTTCTTTTTCACAAATATCACAGGTGCCCCCCAAGGAGAAACACTTGGGCGGATAAAGCCCTTGGCCAACAATTCTTCCAACTGAAGACGGAGTTCCTGTAGTTCCTGTGTTGTCATCCGATATGGAGCTCGAGATATGGGCTCGGCTCCAGGTACCAGATCAATCCGGAAATCCACATCTCGCTTAGGCGGCATACCAGGAATCTCCTCTGGAAACACATCAGAGAAACCCTTAAGAAGGGGGTAATCATCCAATGACAACCCCTGACTATCCTCAGATTCCAAGTCACTCACAGATACGGCAAAGAGCTGACAACCCTGACGGAAGTGCCTTTTGAGCTGCATGGCAGAGATCATACGTAATGAGATGGGTCTCTGAATACCCAAGATCTCCACCTCCTTACCCGAGTCATCAGTGCACCTTACTGCCTTTCGTCGGCAATCAATCATAGCACGATGTGCACTCAACCAGTCCATGCCTAAGACGATATCATAAGAACCGAGTGGCAGAATTCTGAGGTCCACCTTGGTTGACACTTCACCTATACTCAAATTGCAACCCTGCACAAGCTTCTCTACCACAACCCTGGACCCTGATGCTAATTCAACATGCCATTTTACGCCTTGGCTAATTGCCACCACACCACATCGCTCAACAACTAAAGGTGATATAAAGGAATCAGATGCACCAGAATCAAAAAGTATAGAAATGCTAGAATTATTCAACACACCTGATGCCTCAACCACTGTGTTCTGATGAACTGCCTGACGATTATCCACTGAAGCAAACACACGATGAGATCTCCCTGCATCACCTACTGTCGGCTCTGATGCTGCTGGCCTCTGATTAAATCCGGAGGTGTTCTTCTGAGGACACATCCTAGCAATATGCCCCGGCTGTCCACAAGAGAAACACCCAGTGCCTCTGCCAAAACCTCTGCCCCCTGATGGAGCATTTGACTGCTGAAAACTCCCACGACTCGGTGCTGACTGGAAACTAGGTGCAGGCTGTACAAAACGTTCCTGACGAATCCGGTTCTTGTTCCGATCCTTGTGAAACTGAGAATTGCCACCCTGCTGAGATTGGTTGTATTTCTGTTTTGACTGCTGCTGCTGAGGCTGCTGCTGCTGATAACCCCCTTTCGAGGGTGGGTACCTGTTCTTGGAAGATCCTGCTCCCTGTGACTGTCCTCCATGAGCAACATACCTGGGTGTGGGCGTGCTACCAATCTGTACTCCGATGTGACCACCCAAAGCCATGGCCAAATTCTCCTCCACTAAGCGAGCCTTCTCCACTGCCATCTCCATCGTCTTCGGCTCGAAGACTCGTACACCACCACTGATGCGGGCATTCAAGCCTCGGACAAAATGCTGCACTAACATGCCCTCATCATGGCTAATCCCTGCATACTGCTTCAACTCATAGAAGCGCCTCTCATACTGCTCCACTGACATAGACAACTGCTTGAGATCGTGAAACTCGTCAGCCCTGCGTTGCCTCCAGTGGTCTGAGAGGAAACGAGCTCTGAACCTGTCTAGAAACAACTCCCAAGTAACCATACTGAGATCAAGATGCAGTTTCTGTTCCTCAAGGCGCCACCAAGTAGACGCGAAGCCTCGCAAGTGCATCACTACGCACCGGGCCTTGGTATTGCTACCGTAAGGGTGCATGGCGAAGCAACGGTCTAAGTCAATTAACCAGGTCTCAGCCTCAAGACCTCCTCCAGAACCATCAAAAGTAGGAGGGTGTGCCCTCATCAGATCTCTCATATGGCCTGCTACGACTGCATCCGGAACCACATCTGTATCCCTGCGCCTCGGAGACCTCTCTCTCTCCCTCTCCACCTGGTGTACCTCATCTGGCCTGGGTCCCAATCGGTCAAGGATCTCTCCAAGTATATGCTGTAACTGACCGTCTAGACCTGGCGGTACTGGATTCTGGTCACCTGATGGAACACTATGAAGACTCTGCTGTTCCTCATGCTCAGAGCCATGGGAACTAGGAACTGAGGGACTTCGCCGGTTTGCTCCACGTCCGGCACCATGGCCTCTTCCACGACCACGTCCTCTACCTCGAGGCATAGTTCTGCGCCACAAGATAAAGTACGACATGAGCAAAAGAGTTGCACAAACGGTAACCTAATGGACTACACTACCCAAAGACCCTAGCGTTTGCAACCTTGGCTCTGATACCAAGTTGTAACGCCCGTCGTGCAAACCCCAGAGAACACACACATAAAGCGAATAATTTTATTTTTTTAAATAAAAGAAGTAACATGTAATAACATTAAACCATAAACACATAGCATAACACATAACATTAATACACTTGGTTCTCTGGGGCACGCGAGGTTACATTGCAACCACAAAACATAATAAAGATAATGAAACTAACATAACCATTTAATTTATGAAAACCATATACAATGATACAACTGATAGCCATGATGCGAGTATGACAACATCGCACAATTACATCCATGATAAATCTTTTAACATGATCCAATTCAAACCTAACTATTACATCATTGAAATAATATTACATTACAATTTTCTTTGATACATGAATTACATGGAATTTCCCAACATGGGGATTGATACAAGATAAATGAACATGAAGTACAACTGATCACTGGAACATCTGCACTGCGGAGAGTTGAGAAGACAAGACGCTGATGGGGAACCCAACGGGTGCGGAGCACGTTCCACCCAACCATGTGAATTATGAAGTAACTCACCCCCCGTGCTCAGAGGTGACGAGGAAGTGAACCCGACCATGAAAGTCAACCGACTCAATCACAATATAATATAAAACAAGTACAACTCAAGCATGCAATGCACAACCAACGACGTACTCAAATCACATAACCAGTTAAACCAATAAACTCATCACAATAACATGAAGTACTATCACTTAACAATCATAAAACAAATTCACAGAATTCAAAGATACATCACAAAGAGATAACATCCAGAGGCAACAATAACAAAGCACAAGGGTGTCAAGTGGAGAGTGTCATCGCATAGCTCTCATGGGATTCTCCTGGCCCTTCCTCCAAATTTGGCTTAGGCACCCATCTATGGATCCTCTGGCCCTTCCTCCCTAATGGTAGCCCGGCACCACTTTGGGTAGGCGATCTTGGAGCCAATAGTCTCGTGGCAGAGACTTCGCCGACTATGCCCGACCACGGCCTTCTCGGAGTCTATCACTAAGTCTAAGGTAGCCCTAATGCATAGCCGAGGAATCCAAAGTTTTATTATCTTGTATTTTTAAACTACCCAACCCCCCTAAATCTATTGTTTAGGTTATCACTTGTTTACTACTCTTCGAGGGTTATCCTGGCCCTTCCTCATCCGAGGCGCCGGCGCCCACGAAGAGCCACTCTCCCACCTATGACCCCTAACATAACTCAAAACAGGCAAGGGTTGGACTAACACATAAAAAACATAATACTCGAATCCACACATGCGAGGTATTATCCCTCTCGCGACAATCCATCACAAACTATCATAAGAAAACGTCCAACCCTTCCAAGCACAAATTACCAAGCTTCGAAACCAAAGGTATAATGAAGACAACTTCAACAATAACATGCCTCTGGACTAAGGTTAAAATACGATAGGGTTCCCACGGGTCGACACAAAGCTATAAAACATACATATGTCATAACAAGAAAATTCACATCACAATACAAGGTTTCACCAGAAAGTTTGTTTTTCCATTCCATGTTTAAATAACTCGCTATGCTTGTCTCCTACTGTCACCGTTACCGACTAAATCTTATCTATCACATTTGTTTAATCAAAACGATAAATTAACTAATGCCCAATAACAAAATTTACTTAAATATAACTAAAATTAAACATCTTAATACTATGCACAGCTACGTTCTTAAAACGTAATGAAATTACATTACAATTAATTAATTAAAATTTCATCTAAATAAATAATTTAACTAATTATGATTTTATTTTATTATCTAAATATAACACATCATAATTTTTATTTATAAAAATAATCACATATCCATCAAATAAATTTAAATATATATATATATATATATAAAATAAATATATATATATATATATGTATGTTATATATATTTAAAATATGCCAAATGGAAATAAAAGCGAAGACATAAAATAAAATAAAATAAAAATAAAAAACAAAACAATAAAAAAACCATACCATTGCTGACCCTAGAACGCCTGTGATCTTATTAATTTGCTGCTTACGGCGATCATAAAGGCATTGTATTACGTTGATCTTTAAAGGTACATTGTCTGCCGGCATCTGATGGAAGTAGAAGGAAGTCTGACCTCGGTAGATCCTTCTACCCTCCGTCCCACAATACCAACCTCATTTTCCTTTTTTAAATAAAAGTTTTTGTTTTAAAATAAATAAATCTGAGAAATCGATTCGATTTAAATGAATAAATAAGTATTGAAACAAAAAAAACGTTTTCAACAGAATATTAAAAAAACGAATTTAAACAATTTTATTCCCTGTCGGCGTACGGCCGACACAGTTTCAGAATAACATAATAATAAAATCTGTATATATATATATATATGTATGTATGTATATATATATATATAATTTTCACATATATATTTAAAACAGAGACAGGAAACAGACAGAGAAATAATTTTTTTTTAAATATTAAGAAAAATAGAGGAAAATACAGAGAATAACATAGATCCATTATATGAATAATTATATTAATAAAACTTTCAAACTTATTATTCTCTACAAAAGTTATCTTTTCAAAAACCTTATATTAATTAAACTAAATCTTTCAGAAGATAAAGGTTTTGGATTTGACAGATTGGAAACAGTATAATAACAATGATTTTCTTGGTTTTCTAGTTTAATAGTTTGCCCTAGTTTTCAGTTTAACAGAAGTTTTCTATAATCACAAATTTTTTTTATTTTTTTTTAATAAGATCTATTTTTCTTTTTAGAAACAAACAGAAGGGTATGAGAAGAGAACAACGAGAGGAACCTGGAGTCCAATGCAAATTTGAAGAAGCCTGCTTGACTCTGATGCTTTCGAATCTGCTTCCAACCCTAGTCCAGAACGAACTCCACCTTCACTTGAGCACTTCAACTTTCTGTTCCTCTGTGTGTGTGTAAAAACTCTCACAAATTCATAATTAAATAAAATATATTCCTCTTCCCTTCCAAAGCTCTCCAAAAAACCCCGAATAAAAGAAAATCAATTCTTTAAAACAAGCTTTTTACAAACTCTCCATTTCCATTGGCTCCCTCTGTCTTTTTGTTCTTTTATTTGTTTTTTATTACTTTAATTCCTCTTTTCCAACTTTTCTTGCACCACACATTATATATTTAATTTAAATAAATTATTCACATAATTATCCACCACCAATTTAATTAATTAAAATAATTTAAGCATATTTATTATTTAATTGAAATGTATGATTTTCAAAAATAACTAAATCATCTAAATATTAAATTACAATTTAATCTAGCATTAAAATAAATAATCTATTTCAATCATTAAGATAAATCATAATTATCAATGCCCACATAAAAATAAGACAAAACACAAACACAACAGAAAAAGACGACAATTACAAAACATCGACTATACCAACAAATGAGACAACCTGACATCATGGAACGGGAGGACTTCATCGTCACCTCTGTATCAACATTTATCCATTGGGTTATTTGGTGCTCGCCCTGTCCTGCCGAAGCAGGTGGAATCGAGACTTATACCTGCAATCCTGCATACAAACGAAGTTGTGTACATGTGCATATATACATATATATCAAAGCATTAAATCAAGATACTGCATTGTGAGAAGGAATCGCAACATAACAGGGCACTCGCGAACGAGTGATGCTATATTGTCCTTCGTCACACCTATTCTAACAATTGTAACATAATCCGTGAATCACATTTCTAACTAATAATCATCTCATAACATATTAAATTAAATCATTGCATCATATCCCAATTCAGAAAATCAACTGATATAATCAACCATCATGTCATATAAAGTAATCATGTCCAAAATGAAATAACAACATCATCTAGCATCAACTAACTATATCAATCAATAATAGTATCATCATAGTATCTGACTAACCACATCAAACAATAACAATATCATCATAGTTTCTGAGCATCAAAATAAAACATAACACTACTGAGTCCAACTAGTAACCAGGAGGGTTATTACAGTTACTCTTAATCAATTTAGTTTTGAGAAAATATCTTCTTTGTTTGAATATATATAAGAGTATAAATAGTAGAATATTATATTCTTATTATTTCAAATTTTGGATTAATTATCAAGTATATAAACTATAATAATATGTATATGCTAGATTTTGTAGAAAATTTTGGTAAATCTTGAAAAATAATGAAAAAAAATTTGAATTACCATGGTGAATCCTTCCATTTAAATTAAATAAAGATTCTAATATTTAGTTACCACCATTGATCTAAAATATCATCTAATGGGTCTCATTGTATTTCATGAGGTAAAACATACCTACAATGTGTAATTCTCATGGGATGAAAATTGACTTTTAGATCATAGATTTCACCATAGGTACATGAAATACAATGAAGGTCATATTATATTTTCAATGGTAGCAACTAAAAATGACATATATGACTATAAATTAAATAATAATTATTTTATATTATTGAAAATTAACTACTCTTTGTTGGTGTTGAGGGCAGTTATTCACTTGTTGTTTAGAAATTCTAAACCTTACACTGTGCCATCTTTTGACTCCCCAAAGTGTAAGAAGATCATTGCATCGCAGCTATAGGGCTTTTAAATGAAACAAACCTGCAATGGCTTATTTCCTCGCAATATGCATATGATTAGCCAGGGTCCTCGCTGAGTTGGAAAGTAGTCATTTGATCTAGGAAAGCAGAAGAAGGGGGTTGAGAAGCATTTACGTTTGCAAGGTCAGCTGAAAGTCCATGAAATTAAGGCATTTTTATGACAGGATTTAAGCATTGACAAAGAAGATGAGTTTGTTGCATAAGGTAGAAAATGTTAGAAAAAATGTCAAACTAATTTCAGAGAGGATTTTCAAGGTTTAACAGATAAAATGCTAGTTAAAAAATATTGAGTTAAATGCATTATTTTAAATACTAGTATGTGGGTAAAATGTTTGGGGGTAAAAAAATTTCACTTGTAAGTGAAATGTGATTGGTAAAAGCATTTTTATAGGTAGGTAAAAGGTTTGCATTAAGGATAAGGGTGAAAAAGGCATATTCTAGATGCCAATTTGTTACAAATTTGAGGGTTCAACTAGTCTCAAGTGTCAAATGTGTCTTCAATCTGGATATATCCCTCTTTAAAATTTAATCTTTTTGTCATTTAAAAGGGTTATGACTTTTGAAACTCTAAAGAAGAGGCATAGGGATAGGAATTTCTCTAATTTGATATAGGAAATAGTGTCTAAGATTGTTCAATTTCCTATAACTACATTGTGTACTTCGATTGTAACTTAAATGAAACTTGTATTGTAGCTTAAATGAATACATGTTGCAATCTATATTGTCTCCAATTTGTAATGGGATATTTCTTTTAGTAATACAATCCAGGATTGTAAAGCTTTCCATGCACATTTGTTGCATCTAGATTATTTTCATGGTTATTTTTTGTTCAATGAACAATATAATTTCTTTCAATGAAAATAATGAGAATATTGTCATGATCTAGTTGTGAATATTATATAATATTTATATTTTATACAACATAAAATTATTTATTTAATTTTTAATTTAAAAATGAAATCACATTAGTAGAATTGAAACATCCTTTACTCTAAAAAATATGGTGCTAATTACCTTTTAAAATAATAAACTTACTCCAAATATTTTAAAATATATATTTTTTCAAAGAATCAACATCCTTTACATTATTTAAATATTTTATAATATTTACTTGTAGTTTGTGAATTTCATATTACAAAGTTACAATACAACCATTCAACAATACCACCCCAAAGGGGTTTGAACCTTGGTGGCAAGAACAACAATGCCACCTATAAACCATCACACCATGCCAATATCGGCAAGTTTGGTATTACAATTTAAAGAGGTTGATTTTATAATATTTATTAAAACAATTTGATATTTTAATATTAAAGTTTTCAAATATAATTAATAAATTTAAAAATAAACAAAAGTAAAAAAAAATTACTTCTTCATTATTATAATTTTATGTTTAAAGTAAACATATGAATTATTTGAATCAATAATTATTTTAATATAAAATAAACTAGCATACCTATATTTAAACAAGAGCTTGAGAGCAGCGAAGTTCCTGCCAAGAAGTTCTAGAATAGTTATGTTTTAATTTGTTGTATTTGCTAAGTTTTAGCAACAATGTTGACAAAACAAATAAATAATAGTTACATAAAAAACAAGTTTTTCTCTAATAATAAATAGTTGATATTTATAATTGTATTCTAGATTACATCAACATGTAATATATTTAGACCTATTCTTTAAACATTTCTTCATGCTTGATCATGGTTTTCCTAATTTTTTCCATTTTATAACCTTGTTTACTTCAAACTAAGATTCAGTTGCAGATTTCCTAGTATTTTTCATTAAGCTAGAGCCCTAGATCTTTTTTTTTATATGTATTTATTGCACTTTAATTATATTTATAGGATTTAATATGATAATATTGATAAGAGAAATACTAATCAATATGGGAGACTATGATAGGAGATTTGGCATCTAAGCAAATAGAAAAGCATATACTAAAAGCATCACCTATTCTTTGGCAAAGAGAAAATACCAGCATAGCTAGAGAACACAAGATGTTTACAAAAGGTTTGATAAATAAGGTTTTTAATATTTTATATGATCAACCCTTAGCACATAGAAATAAGATGCATCCTTTCAGTAGTCAAAGACCGTCTTCCAACAGTGTAAAGAAAACTGAATCTAGCAATGTGAAATTTGACCCTGCTTCTTTAGAGACAAACCAAAACAAGATTTTAAAACCACATTTGTAGATATAGAATATAAATTTAAAATATATCTCAAGCTAATGAGTCTAATTAAATTTGAATCCTACTAATGATTGTTGAATTTTTAAAATGGTTAGACTTACTTGAACATGGGGAACACAAGAGAGACCCCCAGCTTCAGTTGTAAGGCGAAGACCATGCAGAGAGCATATATGAACTAATCTATTACACACAACCACTTATGATTCAAACCCATATCCCTCCACTGCTTTGATAAATGATAGCTTCAACTTAGAATTGATTGGTTAGTTTACAACAGGCCGAGTGAAATATCTAAGTATTGTGTACAATGAGAGTAACAATTAGTAAGGAGAAGTTAAGTATAAAAAAGAGACATAAAAGCGATATACAGATTAGAAAAGAGAACTCATTAGTAACATTTTAGAGAAAAGTTAAAAAGAAATTATCAAGATATGAAAATAGAGGCACAGAATAACCACCATGGAATTTGCAAAGTTCCCAATTCACAAGCTATGAATAACAATGAAAAAATTGGTTATCAAGCTTACTGCATGCTCCCATAAACAGCAGGTGAGATTTAAATTCTATAAACACAAACTGTGTCTGAAACTACTTGAATTTTGAGTTATTGGAGGCTAATGAATACTTACAATGTACAATAATACTTTCTTGCGCTCCTGAAAATAAAAATAAAAATAGGGAAAGTAGTAGGACATAGATTATTACTACTACATTCACAAATAATGGAGCAGCCAAAGCAGAAACAACATTGTAAGCATTCCTTGGGCACCAATAGGACTGACAGTAAATAAAGTAAAACACACATTCTACTTGAGTTGATTTTATATCCTCAAAGCTTATAACAACCATACATGCTTTATGCCTAAATACTTGATGGATTGAATGAAACCATGAGATAATTTTTGTTTTTTTCAAATAGCATTCCCTTCAAATGTAGAGGGTTCCACATGGTGGCAATTCCCTGTGAAGCACCTTTAGCAAGGGAAACACAGTGTTTCATAAAAGGTCAAATTTTAGAAGCTATAAGGGTGGAATTAGATTCAGACATTTTGATTCTTGTATCAACACAATATCAACTTTGTGTTCTAATATATGAACTTTTGTTTAGATTTTTGTGTGGGATATATAGGCCTCTGATATTTCAAGGCATAATCATATTTATAGATATGAACAAGTTTATGTTGAAATGGAGAAAGTTATAAAATTGGGAATCATTTGTACACATGAAAATTAAAAAAATGAGACCTGATATGGAGGATGCAGTTAAAATTTTGACAGACATAAAATTAAGAATTAAGAAGTTCAATATACCAATTTATGTCCTAGCCAAAAAAGAATTTCAATATTATGAAATTCTAAATGATTCCCCTATATCATTGTAACATGTAAATTATAAACTTATTTTGTACAATCTAATAAAATTGAAAATACATTTACTATTTAATTTGTTAATTAAAATTTGAATAATTAGCTATTTTTGTTGGGCTGCACACTTTAATTATTTACATCATTTACCAAAAGAAATTGATCTCTAAGGAAACTGCAAACATCGAACTCTCAAACATTGATATCTATATTTAATTAATTGGTTTCTATGAAAACTTCAGTGGAAGGTTTATTCAGGCGATTGTTTGTCTAATTTGATTAGATCAACTTTTCCAAGTCCATTTATAACAAGACAAATGTGGAAGGAAGATTTTGTTTTATCAAAATCACTTTTTTATAATAGCAATTGTCTTGTAATTTGACTAACTCTATACTAAGCAATGTATGGTCATGGTCCTATAATCTAAATTAATGAATATAGAGTGAACCCAACCAAGAGATAAGTTGTATCAAAACCTACATTATATAGAAATGGCACCGAGAGGGAGTGATATAATACATATAAGAATGAAGCCAATCAATTTGTTTTCTACATAACAACCCACATTATTATCACCTAGGTATTGTGGCCCTTCAACAATAGTGGAGAACAAATATAATATCGTCTACAAATTATAACCTGCATGATAAAGAAAATATATGCCAAAAAAACATTGTAAAGTTATTGAACAATTTTAAATTTAGTGAAAATTTTAAATGCATGTGATGAAATATAAAAGGGATAGGGAAGGCCATAAAGAGGGGGGAACTTAAATGAAGCCTGAAAATGCATATGTAGCATATTTACAAGAATCATAATAAACCATGAATGGGTATAATTATACCCAAGTTACTCTCCCTTTCAAACAATACTCATCATTTCAATGCTTTCTCCTATGCAATGGATTGTTAAAGTAAAGTTGCAGCTCAACATGTAATAGAATGACTTGCATTCTCACCTCCTTTTGGTCCTTTAAAATATTTTGATATCTAAGTGGAAATTCCTCACCTTTGAGAGGAAAGATGACAACGGCAATTCCAATTAGATGTAAAATAAAACAATTAAAATAAATATTTGATCTTAAGATTTATGTTTCTTATCATTTGTGTACTTTTTATCCATTTAATAACAAGATTTGACCCTGGTCTAGTGGTTGAGACAGAGAGTGGTCGTGCAAACAATGCTACACACATGATAATATATGTCTTAAACACAGAGATGCTGAATTCAATAGTTTAGCCCCCTCCTCCTTCCCCACCACCAAAAGCAATCCAAGGACTCGGAGCTCCCTTGCAATATAATAACCAAAAAAAAATGTGATATCAAAAAAATAGATAAAACAAATGAATTGGTCACACTGTGGTTTGGAAATTGAGATGAGATGTAATGCTAAATGTTTGAGACGTTTCCTCTACATTCTAATAGCCATTTTCGTGCCTCCTCTATGAGTTGCTATGCAATACGAGGTTAAAGTAAAAAATTTATGCTTTGCTCTGCTTTGATTCTACATTAACATCATCTGGATTAAGTTACTGAATTCCACAAAATTCATACTAAAAAATGTGTTGTGGGACTCTTTTGCAAAGCAAGGAGTTCTGGATATGCTTGCTTCTGACATCAATGGGAGATGTACCATGAATCATATATTCCATATATATTACTGCCAACAAGAAAGATAATTCTAGTTCCCACAGGGGTGGTTGTTGTTAATTCTATGCGTGGGGGTGGCCAAGTGAGAGAAAGCATCTGATATCTCATTGAATTGGGCGATCCATTTTCTTTTGATAATTACTACTACTTAGATTTGATGTAAAGTTTATATTTTTTAATGGATACAATTGAATAACAGAGGTATTGGTATCGCTGCACTTGAATAGTTAATGACAACATGGCAACATTTTTTAAGAACTGACTTCATTAGATTTGCAATATAGAATGGCCCGTTGAATGCCAACATTTCCCAAATTTCAAAATGTCAAACATTTTTACTTGTCTAAAATGGCAAGATATGGCATAAGCGAAGGACTGCTCTGAATATGGCGAGTTCATGCAATGATGATAGCTGGTGAAAAGCTCTCATGTCAAGGCAAGCATCGTTTAAAGGGTCAGATGTGCAGGACAGGACGATTTTGCAAGGATGGATTGCCTTTGCATCGAAATAATGCTCAACTCGTGCGAAGTTGGTATGGCTTAGTTGTCATGGGTGTTATTTATGGGTGAAGGTGTTAGTGTTTTGGTTTAGTGAGGTTTGCAGAGTTAATGAGTAGTTGAAAGTGGTGTGTGGGTTGATAGTGTTGCAAGGTGTGACCCTTGGTCTCCTCTTCCTGTGGTAGGCGTAGTCCAACACGACGCTTGGGCCTTGTGACATGGTTTAACTACCTCCTGTGGATCTTGGATCTTGTATAAATCCAACAGTTGTATCAGGCATTAACAGGTTGATCTTTTGGTGTAACGACAACCGTCTTTGCAACAATTGGTATCAGAGCCGAGGTCACAGGTTCGAACCTCGGGCTTGCGCTAGGGGGGATTTTTGCAAGGTGTAACCCTTGGTCTCCTCTTCCTGTGGTAGGCGTAGTCTAGCACGACACTTGGGCTTTGTGACATGGTTTAACCGCCTCCTATGGATCTTGGATCTTGTATAAATCCAGCGGTTGTATTATCAAGCATTAGCAAGTCAATCTTTTGGTGCAATGACAACCGTCTTTGCAGCAGATAGGCAATGCTCAACTTCTGGAGTCTTCTAAGGATGGCTTCGACCAAGCACTCCAAGTTTATAATTTGTCTCTATGGAAGGGTTGGAGTCATTTGGCGTGGATACTCCCATTTCCTTGTAGGCGACGGAGAGACAAGCCGCTTTCCAGGAAATAACTGACCAAAGGCTTAAGTGTGTCTTGCTTGACAAAGATCCCCTCGTCATGGCAGCGGTTAAAATAATTTTAGGGAAGGGCCACCTTGGTTGAAAGGAGTTTGCAAGGGATAATGCATACATCTCCTCGTGTTTCTTAGTTTCTTTTCTTGATGTCAAAGTGCAAAAGGCAGAAGCCAAGGTGATGTTGGAGTGCCTGTTTCATCAGGATTTGATGGGCAGTTTAGATGATATTTTGAAGGCTACGATAGTTGGCAAAGGGATTATGCGCCCTGTGGATTTAGAGATACTTCAGAATTCAAATGAGGCGATTAAATTCTTCGCTTTTCTCTTAGACTTGAAAGGGATGAAGCTAATGCGACATAGAATTACGGCCATGGTGGTAGAGTACCTGAAAAAATAGCTAGGGTTAATGGAGGCGACTGGCTTGGATTGGGTGATGGAGTTTGACTCCTTTGCAAAAATCAATGGGTTCTTGTGAAGTGAAGGTTTTTCAGTTTGGTTCAAATTTGTTTTGTCTGGCTAGGTGCTCTGGTAGTAGTGACTGCATAGAAGTTTTTTGGACTACGTTTGGGTGGTTGAATTTCCTGCTAAGAAGACGATTTTATGGTTTATCTTTAAATATAATATATCAAAATCTTACGTATCACATAGAAAAAATATATGTTTAACTATGTGTGTTTTTACATCAAGTTTTAATCACACTAATATAATGTGATAGTATATCATGTTATAAATGAAAACATATTAGTTTAATTAAAATATATCATTAAATTATAAAGGGCAGTGTACTATTTTTTTCAATTAAGTTTAAACCTACACTTTCTTTTTTCATTTCTCTATATATATTATTAGTCTATTTTTTCCATCTAATTTCTTTTGTGATTTAATCCTATTTACTGTTCATTTTAACTTCTCTACTCTCCTACCCTTGGTTTTTTTATTCTCTTGCCACCTCCCTTCCTTTTAAGAGGTTCCATGTGCAATCTATATCCTTCCAATCCTCTTCTTAATGCATCCATAATTCTAATCATAGATTGAACTCTAATTCTTGTGATTATTATATTCATATTAGGGTTAAACTTAAAGTGATTATTATATTCATATTAGGGTTAAACTAAAAGTGATTATAACCATTAATCTATATTTTGGAGCAACCCATAATGTATTAAAATTGAATGTAACCCTAATTAGATTAAAACTTTATTCTAACCCTAATCCTACCCTAACTGTAATTCTAACCATGGTCCACTCCCTATAAATTATTATATTTAAAATATTATAATAATATATTTAATATATTACTAAATGAATGCTAACCCTAACCAAAATATAAGCATAATTAAAGGATAACCCCATCCCTAACCCCAAAGAAATCATAATGTCAAACCTAACCCTAATCCTTATTGAATTGTAATAGTAATTGTAACACTATACAAACCCTAACCTTAATTCATCCTAGAACCCTCATTCTAATCTAACCCTTACCCTTGACAAAATTGTAATATTAACCCTAATTAAATTGTAATCTAACCATAACCATAATAATAATAATATATAAATTATTTTAAAACTATATGATAAGTGTAAATGTAATTCTTTATTGCATTTTTTTAAAGATAGATATGCTAGTTTTAAATATATTCATTTAAGAAATTTTTTTATTTGTTATAATAAATTTCTTATATATTTTCTTTGTATTTAATTTTATAATTGTTTAACATGATTTTAGATGTGAACTTATTATGAAAAGTCTTTCTATTAGATGCATATTTAAGTTGTGCTATATTTTTGTATAATAAAATATTTAGTGAAACATTAAATTTATAATATTTCTTTATAGATATATATTGATATTGATTTTGAATAAAATAGAATATGAATGTTTTTTCAATGTTTTCAATTTTTTAACAAAAAATTAAATATTTTTTATGATTTAAATATATAAATTTAGAAACATATTTTTGTGTAATTGTAAATTTAAGATTTTTGTAATTTAATTTTCTAATTTCTAATTTCAAATTGTTAATTTAGAATTTTTAATTTAAAGAATACTTATTTTTCATTCTTTTATATTTAATTATTAATCTAGTGTCATAAAATATTTTATAATGATATGAAAAGAATATTTTTATTTTTAATTTTAGTATATTAATGTATAAACTTATATGTAATAGTAAATTTAACAAAGTTCATTCATGCTTAATTATCTAAATTTTAGAAAGATTGCTTAAATAAGTTTATATAAAAAGGGATATCCTATTTTTTAAAAATCTTGAATATTTTTTAATTTGAAGTATATTAATTTCAAAACTTACTTTTATAAAATTTAGTAAGTTCTTTTATTACATTTCTAAATTTATAAACTTTACTTTTATAAACTTACTTTTATACAGTTTATTTTTTTATTAGACTCTATATTTAAGTTGTTATATTTTTATACAATAAAATCTTTAGTGAAACCTTTAATTTAGTTTTTTTTAATAGATATATTATATTTTTGAATAAAATAAAATATGGATGAATTTTTGATATTCAAATGAATGCTCTACTAATTCTTTATCTAATTATATGTAATCTACTGTTCAAATACCCAACAAACAATTAATATATTTTAACATATAAATAAAATATGAATGAATTTTTTATGTTCAAATGAATGTTCTACTAATTCTTTATCTAATTATATGTAATGTACTTTCAAATACCCAACAAACAATTAATATATTTTAACATATAAATAAAGATTTTATATAAGCTTATTTGCAA
>VDFB02367529.1:0-67898 GCA_007258455.2 Sequoia sempervirens
AGGATAAAATAAGATCATAAAATGTGTCCTCATCATATGACTTGAGACACAAAAAACACGACCTAAGTAAGCTTAAGTAGTTAGTGTGAAAAGGGACCTATGTAATTAAATAATTAATTAAGAATACCCCTTTACTCTAACAATTTCACTACTTGAAGACTTTTCCACTTGGTTCTCGCATGGTTTCAAAGAAATTTTTGATTGAGAAAGCTGACAAGCAGTTAGGGATCCATTTGATAGCTAGTTTTTCCTTGTACCTACTTGCAATCATTCAAACAATTGATTTTGTGATAGGTAACTCATAGTGCAGTTAAAAATAAACACTCCACGAACCATGACAACATTAATCCAAGTAGCCAAAGTGATAGAGATCATATTTTTGTGTTGTTCTCAAGTGGTAATGATGATAATGGCTCTGATTAGCCATTAATGCATAATGGTGATCTTTGTGACTACTCAAATTGATTTCATCAACTGCCATGATGAAGATTTTGTGTTGTAGGTGTATATTTGAAGAAAAGGAGCTAGAAAATGTGTAAGATGACACAAATGTGTTTAATGCAATCACTAGGGTTCTAGAGCTTGATGGATATGTGACGTGTTCTAGGTGATTTTCAATGGAATTTGTAGAAATTTTTTACTATGCACTCAAACACCTCTATAATCATCCCATGAAGTGACATAAATCAAAATGATGAAGATTTTTGGCCCATTGGAACTGTCTTATGAATCTTAAAAACATTGTTTTGAATGCAAACATTAATGATAACACCGATGATGGTTTGAGAAACCCTTGCAACTCTTTACCATGTTTCCTCAATTCATCCCAATTTCTAAGTTCTAAGGTTTATATATTTATAGGTTTTCATGTTTGTAGGGGTTGATTGTTTCAAATTTTCATTGTATTAAGTGCATAATGGTCTAGGGTTCCAATTTCTAATAGTATGTTTGCAATTAAGTTACTCTCTAAGTTGTATAAAGGTAGCTATTGTAGCGTGTGCTTCTAAATAATTCTCTTTGGTTAGTCATTAGGGTTTTAGTGGGTTTTGATGTGTGATAAGCTCTCCTTGTAATTTCTCTTCCACTAAATTTCCTAGTGTAGTTGTAATGGATATTTGAGAAATGTTCAACAATTTAATCTATTACATTTTTTCATATATAATAATGTTTTATATGTTATGGATGAATTTTCAATTGTATTCATAAAGGGGTTATGAAGTTAAATTGTCTATTTTGCATCTCTATTATTCCTTATTGATTTCTACTTGCAATGGTTAGAAACTACTTTGTTACCTAAAAATGTACTGGTGATTGAAAATATCAACCTACCACATTCATAAAAAAAGAAATTATTTTACCAATTTCATAAAAATAGAAGTAAAAAATATGCATGTTGTCTATTATTCTATTAAATAACTAGGGATACATGCTAAATGAAATTTGAATTGTCATATGTTTAGTGAACCATGCACAATATTGTATCCCTTGTTTTATGTTATATGCATTGAATAGAAATAAAATTTTGTGAATTATGACTTGTTATCTTACACATATGATGCAAGGTATATATAACTAGCTATAATAGGTATAATGCAACTAGTCTTTTCTTAATTTAGTGACAAGTTTTAGGGGTTAAGGGCACAACTGGGTATAGTTGCTACGTAATTCTTTGATAAGTCTAATATGTTAAACTACATCCTCCTAGGTTTAAACTAAGCTTGAAGAGTATGAGATTTTACACACTCTTTTAGTTAGCATATAACCTCCCTAAATATGTAAATGATGCTATATTTATCTCCTTATGACAAACCCTTAGTCTTGAAGGTGAATAAAAGCTCTAGGATTTTGGATCTCCCATTTTAGAAATTTCTCTTAGTTTTAATATTCGATTTGTCCCCTTGTCTTGGCCACACTTCTTATACCCTCTTTTAAAAACACTTTATAATATCGAACTTTATAATTTAATAATAAAATATAAATATCTTTTTATAGTGTTAAAGTTTTTGATTAAAAAGGAAAAATAGGTTTGAAGGACACGAAACCAACTACAAACCAAAAACAAAACTACACAAAAGAATGACTGCTTGACCGACCAATAAAACCGGCCCAAGCAAGGCCCATCAAGATTTACAGGTGGGCTTCTCTTGTGGGGCCGAAGAGTCATGTGAAAAGAGGCCTAGAGAATTTTCTTTCTTTCCCATAATAGTAATCCATCCTTCTTCCACTTGCACTACCTTATCACCTTAAAGCCAACACACTTTTTTTCTTGAAGATGAATACACACAGCTCAATCTAGATGATTTCAAAATTATTCTTCCCGTCTGAGGGCACAAACATATCAAAAAAGCTACCAAAAATGATAGCCAAAGCACTATCACCTGAAAAAGCAGCCTGAGACCCAATCTCTCACTCCTTAGGGGTATCAACAAGATGAATTTGTTCAACTTCAGCAGCCCCACCATTACAGACGTCCGAGGGGGATGCCCCAAGACCCTGTGGTTCTGACGTAAACACATCGGAAAAACTCTTGTGTTGTTTAGTTTTCTTCTCTACCGTATAATGTTGTAGAGAGGCACCTCTCCACCATGTAGCAATCATTGTTTTTTTCTTAAAACCACATTGGGTAGCAACATGACTTGTTTTAAAACATCTTCTGCAGTGGAAGGGAACCCCTTTGTAATCCAGAGATTGGACCCAAGAACCCTTAGGAGATTTAAGCAAAATCTCAACAGGCAATCCTTTTGAAATATCCATTTCAACCAATATTCAAGCAAAGGTGGAATGAAAAATGTCGGAGGATTCATCATCCATCAACAAAAAATTGCCAAGGGCATCACCCACTTAAATTAATTCTTAGTGTTAGAAGTTACTTCTTAGGCAACTTAAATTAAATTGTTAAATTATTTCTTTAGTTCAAAAAAAGGGGACATGATAGCCACCTTTCCCAAAATTATTTTCCCTTAAGCAATGCTGATTTAGTTCTCTCTAATTGAACAATTTTGTAAATACCAAGACCCCAAATTAGCCAATGAGTTCTTTCCTTGAAAGTATCTTTGAAGTAGCATTCTCTTGGGTTACCTTCCTCTATTTACACAACTCTATGAGGTGTGACTATGTTCCTATAAGATATGGAAATCTTCATAGCTTGTTTCATACACAAAATTTTAGGATCATAGTAATCTCCTTCCAACATTGGAGTATCCAAGGACTCTATATTCTCCTTATCAACACAAGCATGATAAGTAGATGACTACTTGCATAAAAAATATTTCGTTGTTCAAAATCAATTGTAGTAGCAAGAAGAAGTTGTGCATTTGTCTTAGCAAGTATCATGAAGTCCCTAAATTCTCTTTGTGTCCCTATGCATGTCATTTCAACCTCATATCATTGGCTGAATGTGATCATACCAACATGAAGTATAGTTGTCATTTGCTTCCCAATAGCCCAAACAACCCTACTGGAAAATTTTTGATCAATTAATTGTACTTTTTTATGCAATAACGAATATGGTGTTTTATGTCAAAGTGTGCATCTCCTTCCACTCTTCTATTATATGAAAAATAAGAATATTATAGTTTCATAACTTTTAATAAATTCTTCTTCCCTATCTTCAACAAGGACAAAAATATTTTCACTCTCCAATGAGTGTAATAAATTCTCATCATAAATAGGTGTTACAAGCATATTATTCTTATTATAATCCCATAAACTAATTATCATTTGTTGTGTAAACTCACATGCACATGTGTGAGTTTTATGGGATGATGTTTCCTTTAAACAAAAGCTCCATCTAGTGAATACTACAATAAAAAGATAGCACATTTTGTGCTATTTGCATTGCCAAATAGGAGGTTCCTTGCTTATATTCCTTGCATAAGCTATAACTATTGAATCTTGTTATTATTCTCAACATTTTTCTTATGCTCAACTATGGTCAATTTGGACTTTATTCTTGTCCAATTGAATGGGATGATGTAATTATCAACAATGATGTTATTGAACTTATTGAAAAACTAATCCTTGTGTATCTTGAAATACCACCTAGATCCCATTGTAATAACCTAAACCATATAACTCAAAATTGCCACTAATTTTTTTTCTTGTTAACTTTTTTAATCAAAGTTAGTAAGTGTTCATTCATTTATATACTCGAGTAATTATATCTATATGAGATAAGAATTCATCCAATTTATGACAAGCATCTAGGCTTACGACATTTGTCCATATGAGACATGAGTTCATCTATCAATCTAGAATAGGCATCTATTCAAACGGGGTAGACATCTATCCATAAAAGATAGGTATATGCTTTGGTTAGAGACTTAGATTCATTGGGACCATTTTGGTCTTGAGTCACTTAATTCTAAAGACTACACTCCCCTATTGGGAGTGCACCAAGGTCATTGTGTTTAGGAGTATGTATATACATAAAATAAAGGTTTGAAACTCATCTCAGAATTTGGCCTAAAGCCTCGGGGAGTCAAGCAAATCCATCCACTAGATTCTTTCAAGTATATAAAGAATACTTTGTCTTGATATTTATGTTAGAAATTTTAATTATTTTTCTAATAAAAATCCCTAGCCTCACACCTGAAATCTTGTGTACTAGGAACCTCCTTTGTTACTAGATTGTCTACATACATTGCTTCCAAATGAGACCAAGGAGTATATATGTATTATATTTCATGTAATTGTGTGAATAAATATGCAACCATTTCTAGAGTTCAATTTCTCTAATCGTCAACTACCACCCACTGAGATGAAATAGGGACAAAAACCTAGTTAAGAATCTACTTTACAAACACACTCTGAGGAGCTATTTGAATGTTGAGTTTTGATTGTGCATATTTCATGTTTACCTATAATCTAAGCTTGGTTTTTCTTTATTTGAATGTTTATTGGTTTATGTATTATGTGTATACTACCCAATACCTACAAATTTATTTTCTAACATTAAATAATAAAATTATTCGGTCCAAGAATTTCTTTAATCTCAATTAATCTAACCATGATATGTGCACATATATAATTAACACAGTAATTGCATGTGAACAATACTATTCAATTAAAATTTAATAAGTTTTCTATGTTACCATGCAAATTTACCATCTACCACTAGATGTTTATGGAACTATCAAGGTTTTCCATTAAGCATCACAAATCAAAATTATCACTTATCCACTTATTTACTACATGGAAAGATGGATAAATGGTAATACATTCACATAAGTTAAATTCAAATCACATTTTACTTTTTCAATTAATTTAACCCTTATTACATTTGACCATCATGATAACTTGATCACTTAAATATATTAAGCACCCAAATATAATTAACATAATAATTGTTTACTTGAATTCAAAAGAACACTATACAAACTTATTGTGTACTAAAAACACCCTAAAAAATTCATACCCATTAATTCAAAGATCTATCATAGGTTATCATCCAAAACATGAACCTAAACTTAACAAAATATTTAGTAAATCAAATTACACTAGATAGTTAAATCCTAACTTGGATGACAAAACTATCTTTTGCTCCAAAATTTAACTAGATTTATTATTAATCCGACCACCAAGATCATCTTGAACTAAAATTAGAGCTAGTTAATTAAGTTTATATATTTTTAAATCATATTTTATTCTACCCTTTTTATATGAACATAATAGATTGCTTCTAGAAAGTATGGGATCTTACTTATATCTATATCATTTTGAACTAAAGAGTCTCAACTATATTAGTGGTGATTTGCATATAGGAATTTACTAGAATTCTTGGCGTTAATATGTTTCTATAAGAATGAAAAAATATTATAATCCAAATCTTCTACATCTCTCTATTCAATGGCATTGAAGAAACAAGGTAACTGTAGAATAGGATAAAATCAAGGTAAAAGGAATGAATCAATAGTATCAACCACCAAATACATGAAACTCAAGCCCTAAAGACCCTAGTCTGACAATGAAGCACAAATGAACATAGAAACATAAACAATAAAGCAATATTACTAATAATTCATATGCTATGGTTGAATCACCTTCATTGCTCTTCTTTATTTTGCTTTATATGCTTTGCTTGCCCTCAAATTTGTAGTATGCAAGAATAAACCTAGTGATAATGATAGCAAAATATCAATGATAGTAGTTGTGGTTGTAGCCTTGAAATGAAATGGATAGGTCTCTTTTATAGAAAACCAAATTTGAATGAAGGGCTAGGATTAAATGATGAAGATCAATGGATGAGATTGCTTTGAGAAGCAAGGAAATGGGGTTAGGGAAAAAATAGGGTTTAGTTAAGGATGGATGGTGGAGATTAAAAACCTTATGAATAGTGGAAATTAATTGAGATAAGAGATAAGAGTTGGCATAGAAAAAGAGGTGGCTGGAGTAAATTAAATAATTATTAAAATTATTTAGTTTAGGAAGGAAAGTGAATAATTAAATAATTAAAGAAAATATTTAATTATAAAAAAAGGGAAAGTTGACTTTTTAATTAAATAACAATTTAATCAAAAAGTACAGGAAAAGGAAAAATTAGTAAATAATTAAAATAATTATTTAATGGTGGAGAAAAAAGTGGGAAATAATTAAATAAATAAAATTTATTTAATTATAGAAGAGGCTAATGAATAATTAAATAATTAAAATAATCATTTAATTATAGGACAATGGAAAATAATTAAATAAATAAGAATTTATTTAATTATAGAGTGAAAGGATTAATTAGTGATGTAATTAAGTAAATATAATTTATTTAATTAATCAAGGAAGAATAAATGGGGAAAGTGAATTAATCAAATAATTAAGATTATTTAATTAATAGAAGAATTATGACCTTAAGCAATAATCAAATAATAAATTATGCAAGGAAGAGGGGAAATGATGAAGAAAAAATATTGTTCACAGGCCTAAGACATTTTTCAGTGTCTATAGTTTGACCCTCTTTGATATAATGCAGTTTATCGCATTGTGTCAAAGAAATTCAGCTCTAAGTATGCCTCAGTGAAGATGAGATGGACCTATGCCCCCTCGGAAATTTTTTGCAAATTTTTAAAAAGTTTTGAATTTTTTTTTGAAAATAATTATTTTGACAAGCAAGTTTGACAGTATATAAGACATTTATAGCAAAAAGTTTCATTTTTAGGACCTCCAGGATATTCACAATAGGGTTTGGACTCAAAAATTAGGTGCATCCAATAAAAACCCTACCCAAGTAGGGGTATAAATAAGATTTTAAGGGTAAAATTGGTCATTTATGAATTTTTATTGGAGAGAATAGTGAGTTGTGAGAGTAACCTTGTTGCGGAGTTGTTGCCAAAATGTCGTTCGTACCACACTCCTTGCATCATAGATTCAGAGTCAAGAAGTATAGACGGCTAGAGGGCTTCGGGGACATAGTATATATGCCTTTCCCTCTTTGTCATTTTATCAATTTTTGTTAGATTTTAGGGCTCCAACATGGGCAAGCAGATGTGGTGCATGTCGTTTTCCGCATATGTTATCACATTCATAGTAAGTAGGGCGGTTCAGTGCATCCACTCAATGCAAGGAATCTGTTAGGTAGGGTTTGTCAAATGCATTGTGACACAACTGTTAAGTGTGACACAGGTGATTCATGCACCACAACTGTGGTCAAGAATGATGCAAGTGAGACTGTGAGTCACATGTGAGAGATTGTGCGACATGTGTATTAATGCGACACAATCGATGATTTGTTTTCCACAAATAATTTGTGTAACACATGTGCTTGGGCATGCGACACAATTGTGGTTATAAGTCGCTTATGCAAATGTGTGATGCATTTGACTAGCGAGCCGCATTTGTGTAGACAGTGCAACACATTTTCCTGATTAGGTTTTTGCCCTAGTTTTGGATAAAATTGCTTCTATGATCAAGGTAAAATAGGTTTTCCTAGGATTTTTAATTGACATAATGTACTTACTTGTGATCACAGGTGAGATATGAACCTATTTACACCCGGGAGTGTCGGTTGTTGACTTTGAGACTACAAGATCAACTACTTGATGAGGAGAGGGATCAAATGCACTCCCTCAATTTGTAATATGCGACCTTGATGCCTGTGATTAGGGCTAATAGGGGACTTCTAACTGCACTGGTTGAGAGGTGACACTTGGATGTATCAAATCCTTCCACTTATCAACAAGAGAGGCCACAATCACATCAAAGGATGTGTGGCTAATTCTACGGCTTTTGATTCGCGGAGCTCATGTTTCATATGATCCTAAGCATGGATTTGGTGACATTTAGAGGTCCTTCAAGCATGAGGACATTTCAAAGCTCATCATTGAGGAGTACAAGATCCAATGGGACATGCTGGCTAAGAAGTACAAGCAGTTTGAGGTGGTTCTTTACACTGTGATCGCAGGGATCATCATTTCTGATCGCTAAGGACATGGATTCCCTGTCGGATGGGGATAGATGCTTATTGGTATGATGACCTGGGGGGGCTATGTATGTGTGGGGACCATGTCTCCTGGCCATGTTATACTTTCAACTACATGATGTTGCATACCGAGGGGCACAATCCATCAGCTGTAGAACTACACTATGTATGATTTGGGCCTAGGAGCACATCATTGTGTTATGACCACCTGTTGGGAGATAACTAGGAGTAGGGATGTCATATGTATTATTGTATGGAGGAGTGGTCACACAGACCAGGTTCGGTGATGTTGGATATTGGCATCACTCCATAGATCTGCTTACATCATTTGTCTAGAGACCATATCAGGACTACCAGTCGTGGGATGATGATAGGGAGCACTTTCCCTATTTTCAATAGGCATAGTATCTGATTGGACGAATTGTATAGTCACAACACATTATGGAGTGGTACCTTCCAGAGCAAGTGCTCAAACATTTTGGAGAGCAATAGGGAGTTCCTATTAGCATAGTCGAGTTTGCTAGGTCCTCGTAAGAGATCGGTCAGTAGGGAAAAATGATTAGTGTAGTGACGGTTGAGTAGGACATTGATGCGTTACAACCTATATAGTGGGGCGTTGGTGTAGAGGTTGCAAATATGGGAACTATGCCCAAGTATGATACATGGTGGGTCCTGCACAGGCCAGATCCATTGACAGACCTAGATCAACTTGCCTCGGTGGAGCAAAGGGGTAGAGATCCATGTGGTTACTTCAGGGACAGAGGATGGAGGAGGGGAGATGATGGAGGGAGAGGAGGCAAGGGCGATGTTGGTGGCGATGGAGGCCAGGGAGATAGGGGAGGAAAAGTTAGGCAGAGAAGAGTTAGAGGACAAAGATCAGTTAGACAACTCTCACCTATCAAGGAGGAGTCCAAGCAGAAGGGTTCGAGGGTGGAGGTAGAGCAGGAGGGACCAAGGGTGGAGGCAGAGCAAGAGGGACCTTGAACAGAGGGAGAGCAGGATGTGGCCATGTAGGAGTCCAAGTAGGAGATGGTGGAGGAGGAGATGGGAGAGGAGGAGAGATCAGTTTGAGAGGAGATTGTGATGGGAGAGGGTATGGGTGATGGTTACTAGGATGTGTCGATTATGGAGGACATGGAGGACATGGAGGAGGACATGCAAGTGGACTAGAGGATTGCAGACTTACAAGAATATCATCAAGTTGTCAATGCACACATCTAGAGTTTATAGGTAGAGGTAGATAAGCTCAACACTGAGAGGGACATAGACATGATTGGGAGACAACAGGTTGATCAATGGTGCCTTGATTTCATTTTGATTGTCAGTGGACCTGTGACCAAGCTAGGTCACTAGCTATTTCAGGCAGGACATGAGACACAATACTATAGAGATTTATATGAGTGTCAGGTGCCATCGGCTGAGAGAGCACCAACCTACACATAAACACATAGCCACAACAGGACACACTCTCGTAAATCCCATAGTAGTGGAGTTTCCTAGCCTAGGTCATCTCCATATGATCAACCATCAGGATCAGGACATAGGCCCTTGAGATTACAGCCACAACAAAACAAACAGTCGCTAACCAGGATCATCCCAATCAGACGATATGGATAGCTTTGGCTAGATCTATTTATGATATGTATTGGACATTGATATTTTTTTATTTTGAGCCTATGAGCTCCATTTTGAGATACATCATGATATTATACTTTGACACCATTTTGTATATATATATATGCGAGATGCATGATTAACCAGAGAGATAGCCATAGTAGGTCACACTCTCGTAAATCCTAGAGTAGTGGAGGAGTTTCGTAGCCTAGGCCATCTCCATATGATCAACCATCGAGATCAGGACATAGGCCCTCAGATTACAGCCACAACAGGACAAATAGACGCTAACCAGAACCATCCCAATCAGGCAATATGGGAAACTCTAGCTAGATCTATTTATGATATGTATTGGACATTGATATTTTTATTTTGAGCCTATGAGCTCCATTTTGAGATACATCATGATATTATACTTTGACACCATTTTTGATATATATATATATATATATGCAAGATGCATGATTTTTGGCAGCAACTGTATGATGCATGTTCCTATGTTATGTCTATTTTATATGATGGATTATGATGTTTATGATGTTTATGCACTTATATGATTATGAGATGACTCTATATGTTATGATGCATTATGGATGTATATTGTATGGTTATGACATGTGATGCTTATATGACTTTCTATATGATGATATATGGATGAATGAACCTAATTTATCTTTATTGCATGCTTTATGATATATGCATGTATTATGATTATGATGCGATGTGATATGGATTATGGAGATGTATGATGTAAATGTAATGATATGTACATGTGATACATATGTAATGTGATATGTATGATCTCTTTTGGATACTTAAATGTGATATGTATGCAATAAGATATATGTAATGAGATGTATGTTGACGGTCTATGGATGCAAGATGGTATTATATGGTTACGATATGTGATGCTTATATGAATGCGTGTATAATTTCTTATGATGAGATGCTATCTATGTTTTTGTATTTATTTTTAATGCAATATAGATGACCTAATATGCCTATGATGATGTGTATGATGCTCTAATATGATTATGTATGTAGGATATTTTTGTGTGTCATAGGACACCATTAGGATGGGAATAAAAGAAATGTTAGTGCGAAGGGAATGGATGTTAGCATGGAGGTAGTAAAAAATGAAGTATGATTGATATTTTGCTTGATAAATGCTTGTCTTGTATGCTTATCATCACTGGGATTTAAATTATGGAAAATGGATAATAAACACCATGGTATGACATGGACCAAGGTGTGCAATGTTATCCCTTTGCAAAATAGCCACTTAACGGACAAGGAATGCCATGACTCATACTAGGAGAAAAGTTGCCCCAACCTTTTTGCTAAGAGAAACTGCAAACAAAAATCAAAGAAAAAGTAGGTCATGAGACATCATTGCTCCTCTAAATCCTTCTTGGGACATCCTCAAGGTGGCTAGTAACATGACCAAAGATAAATAAAAAAGATAGGAAAAATCGGATCAAATTCAATAGCCATATAGATCATTTACCAATGTTTGTTGATAGGATTGATGGGATTGATTGATTGATTAATTGATTGACAATGCCTGATTTTAGGAATGGAAGCATGTCGTATAAGACGTCATGTATGGTTTTGATCATGCCACCACCTGTATAAGGAAAATGACAGAATTGATAACAATGCCTGATTTGAGGAAGGACACATCCTATATAAGACAAATGACAAGATTGGGTTTGGCTTCAAGACATAAGGCAAGTCGTATAAGATGTTAAGTCTAGTTTCGACAATTCCAACTTTGGTATATGACCATTAATTTGATGAGTAAGTGTTGTTTCGACGATTAGGAAATTGATCGCTTTAGACTGAAGACTAGTTGGGTAATTACTCTATTGATTCATGATTTGGTTGATACTTTGATAATTGTTTGTGTTTGATCAAAGTGGTAGTTTTAGCAAGAGACAATGTATTATGATATGAATAGTGTCAAACCCAAAAAATCCTAAGGGACTGACCTAATGCCTCGAGGGCTCATCAAAGATGGCCTTGCCTACGTAGCATGCACAAAGACATCATAGTTCAACTATCTTGGATTATAGATAATTTATTATTGACTAAATCATGATTGACTCGACTCGACAAACCCTAAAGGACTAACCTAGTGCCTCAGGGGCTCATTGAAGATGGCTTTGCCTACATGAAGTTACAAAGGCAATGTAGTTCGATGGATTGAATTTGACTAATAGGACTTGACACTGTATTTGGGATTTTGAAGGTTATTTGGATGTTTTTGGATTTTGATGTTTTCTAATATTTTTTGAATTTTTTACATGTTTTTATTTTTTTGGATTTTTGGGGTATTTTTGATTTTTTTGGGTTTTTGATATAATGACCTCCAATACCAAGTCTATGATCCATTGAATACATGAGTCAAGTACTTTCCCCTGGTCAAGCATAGGATCAATTATTAGGGATGGTATTGGATAAGTCTTATTATGGGTGGATATGGAAGATGAAAGATGTGTAATATCAATCGTTCTTAGGCTATGGGAAGGAAAACAAAGTGTTATTATGGACAGTGTGAGGAAAAGTGGAGGCGAGTTTATTATGATTGAGGGTGAAAAACCGAATAGAATGATGGTAGTTGATGGAGCAAAGACTAACTACATATGGTGCTTGTTTGCTAGGTTTTCACCATGGTACTTATCCAAAGTGCCATCGAAGCAGTTTTCACTATCAAATGAATTATTTCTCTTTACTATTTTCTCAAATATTTGATTTTTTGTGGTCACACAAGATGCCTATTTACTAGGTTTTCATCAAGGTGACAATATTTTATTTTTTGTATTTTTGAGTTCTTGGCAAGGTTCTCTAAAAGCTAGGTGTAGAATTTATGCAAGTGCGGGCTATTGATAGGCTTTGACAATGGACCACCTTCAAGATTAGAAAGCTAATAAGCACCAAATCCATATACTGATGTTATGATGTACAGACCCAACCAATTAGGCTCCAACTTTCCAAGCTTCTCTCTCTACTTGATTCTTAGAATTTCCCATTAAGACAAAGTCACCAATGTTGAAGTGTCTAACCAAAACCTTCTTATTGTAGCTATGACGAAGATGATTCAGATAATCTTGTAGGTGGACCAATGCATTCTATCTTCATTCATATAACAACTCCATCTCATGCAATTTGGATACATGATACTCTTCATCATTAATAAGCTCTTGCATGGATAACCTCAGGGAAGGTATCTCAACCTCAGTAAAAATGATGGCTTCAAAACCAAAGACTAGGTAATATGGTGTGGCTCCTATGGGAGTACGAATGCTAGTTCAGTAGGCCCATAAGGTGGGATTGAGTTGTTGGTGCCAATCACGACCAACGTCATTGACAGTCTTCTTTAGAATTTTGATGATGGTCTTATTGGATGCCTCAGCTTGGCCATTACCTTGGAGATAATATGGAGTGGTGAAGTGGTGTTGAATGTAGATTTTTTACACAATTAGTGAACATCTTGGTTCTTGAAGGGACGATTGCTATTATTAATGATGGATTGTGGGACACCATATCATAAAATGATGTAATTAAGGATGAATTTAGATATTTTCTTGCTAGTAATGTATGTCATATGGATAGCCTCTATCCATTTCATGAAATAATCAATCGTTGTGATGATGAACTTATGGTTGTTGGATGAGGTGGGATGAATCTTACCTATGAGGTCAATTCCCCATTGGGAAAAAGGCCATGGTGATCATGTGATTGGTTGGAGTTCTTAGGTTGGTGCGTGTATAAGATCTTCATGTATTTGACACTTTTGATACTTCTTAACAAAGTGGTATACATCGTGTTCCATTGTGGGCCAATAATATCCAGCTCACATGATCTTCTTGGCTAAAGTACAACCATGTGAGTGAGCTTCACATATACCCTCATATACCTCTCATAAGGTTGCTTGTGCTTCATCAACTGTATTAAGACATCGGTGTTGTCCAAACTATGACGGTAGAGGGTGTCACCGATGATGACTTATCTAGAGGTCTTATAGATAAAGGTTTTATGTTGGTTGGTAGATAGGTCAAGGGGGGGTAACTTGGTCATGTAGGTAGTCATAGAAATATTTGTACCAAGTGGAATTGGGATCAACAACTATTCTACCAAGAACTCATATTGTGGCATGTTATTTGGAATGTCCAAGAGAGTTCCGATTGTGGCCATTGCATCAACTACCTTATTTTGGATTTTGGGGACCTATCAAAATATGATGTCATCAAAGTACTGCTTAAAATTGCCAACCATTTGTTTGTAAGTAGTGAGCTTCTCATCCTTTGTGTCGTAGTCATCGTTGACTTTTCGAATGACCAACTGTGAGTCACCATAGACTTCAAGGCTCTTAATCTTCCATTTTATGGCCATATGAAGTCTTATGAGAAATGCCTCATATTCTGCTATGTTATTGGTACAAGAAAAAGCAATTTTGAATGACTTTGCTATAGTGTCTCCTTGGGGTGTAACGAATAGTATCCCTTCTCTTGAACCATGAATTGTGTGAGATCCATAAAAATATAGCATCCATGTGATTGAAGTATCTAGTCTGAATATGGATTCATTGGGGAAGTCTGATACCAATGGATGGTCTATTGTCATGGGTACATCTACAAGTTGGTCGGCTATGACTTGTCCTTTTATTGCCTTACGCTCAACAAACTGAATGTCGTATTCACTTAATATCATGACCCATTTGGCTAATTGACCCATTAAGGCTGCTTTATTGAGGAAATACTTTAGGGGATCAATTTTTGCTACAAGATTTGTTCGGTGATCTAATATGTAATGTCTAAGCTTTTGAGTGGAAAAAACCACTGCAAGGCATGCATGTTCAATGGGAATGTAATTGAGTTTGTATCCCACAAGTGTGTGGGTGATGTAGTAAACTGCTCTTTCTTTTCCATCATTATCATTATGTGCTAGTAGTGCCCCCAGTGCTGATGTGGTTGTTGATATATAAAGTATGAGATGTTTACCATTAATAGGAGGCATGAGAACACGTAGTGTTAATAGATAATATTTTATTTTCTGAAATGCTTATTGACATCAGTCAATCCAAATAAATGGTATTCCCTTTCTTAGAAAATGTTGGAATGGTTGACACTTATCCACCAGTTGAGCAATGAACCTTTGGATGGATTGTAATCTACCTTGTAGTGTTTCTAATTGAATTATGCTTGTTGGTGGTGGCACATCTATGATAGCCTTCACTTTGGCAGGATTGACCTCAATGCCTCTTTGAGAGACAATGTACCCTAGGATCTTGCCTGATATTACCCAAAAACATATTTCTTTGGGTTCAACCATAATTTATATTCTTCTAATCTCTTGAAAATCTTGTATAATACCCGCAGGTGGTCACCCCTTGACAATGATTTTGCTAATAAATTGTCTACATAGTCTTCCATAAGTGTGTACATGAGATCATGAAAGATTGTGGTCATGGCTCATTATTATGTAGCTCTGACATTTTTTAGTCCAAATGGCATAACATTCAAACAATATGTCCCCAAGGACATGTAAAATTTGTCTTATGTTGGTCTTCAAGAACTATCCTAATTTGATTGTATCCCAAGAAACCATCCATGAGGGATAGCATATCATATCATGCTATCAAGTCTACTATAATGTCAATATTTGGCAATGGGAATTCATCCTTAGGACATGCCTTGTTTAGATCTCTGAAATCAATAAAAATGTGAATTCCACCTGTTGGCTTTGTCACAAGCACTAGATTTGAAATCCATTCCACATCGTCAATGGGTCAAATGAAGCCAATTTCAAGTAACTTCTTTAGTTCCGCCTTTACCAATAGGGTAGTAGGATAATTTTGTAGGTGTTTTTTTGTGAGTGACAAGGTGTAGGGTTTTGAATGCAACAATGGATAAATCATCTTCAAAATTCTTTCAATCCTCTCCAAATCTGAAACCTGCACATTCAAAGAGAGACAAAGAGTTATGCCATTTTGGGTCTTGCCTTAGTCAAACCTCATGTTAGTGTTTCCACTTCTACAATGGCAATGCCAATGATGAAATAATAAATGATAGGAAGGAATGATGAATCCACAAAGTATTGCAACTCACCACCCTTCAATGGCTTCCTTGAAGGACTGAAGTCATGCACATCACTTCAAGGTCTTGGATCTTGCTTGTTTGATTGCTTGAATTGCTTGGAGACCTACAAAAGGGTTAGCCATCACAAACAATGATAACATGAACACACATAAAATCACATAGGATTTGACATGATGTTTGGATATTGAATTGCTACAATAAAGCTATGAAAATGTTTCCCTTGAATGCTCTTGACTTACTCTTGACAATAATTCTTGCTCTCAAATTTTGGTTAGATTTCAAATGATGTAATAACTAATTATTTATAAGTATTTATTCAATTTCCCACAAATTAGATCCCGATAGTAGAAATTTGTAACCTGAATTTCAAATGTTAAAATGTTGACACCAACATATTCAAATTTTGATCCTAACAAAATAGGGGGATAGAGTCACCCAAGGGTGTCCCTTTTTTTCAAGGATTTAGGTGTCGAGGGGAAAATAATTAAATAAATAAATTTTTTAATGGTAAAATAAGCCTTGGAATACATAATTTAGGAAATTAGGGGTTCAATCAGATCCAATAAATTAGGGGGAGAGAAACATAGTGTGAAATTATCAAGGGTGACAATTTTCAATGTTATATTTAGCCCCCACTTTAGTCAGAGTATGAACTTACACTTGAACTCACACTAAAGTATAAAATCTATGTCAAGAGGGGTATGATTGTCCAAATGTTGAAGAAATAGGATGACTAAGGATCTAGGGGGTGCACAATCCCCTAGGATCCAATATCCCATGGCAAGACAACATAATGAAAAAGGAACATGCACATGTAGGAAATGCAGCAAGACAACATACACAAACATACATGTCAGAAAAACATGAAGCATAAACGATGAAAATGCATGGAATGATAGAAAATAAAGATGAAGAAAAAATGAAAACAAACGTAATGCAAACATGGAGAAGACACACAATAAACACAAGGTTAGTACTCAAGGGGTTCAAGTTGGTAAGGCAAAGAGACCTCAATCTTAAATTGTCTCAAATACCAAACATCATCCATTGAATGTTAGTTAAAGGAATTCTCCCATGATAACTAGCAAGTTGTGTTATGCCAAATCAACCATGTGACACATGGATCTACTAGCTAGAAAGTTGTGTTATGCTAGGTTCCCATGCAATATGATGGGTTTCACAAGGCTAGCAAGTTGCATTATGCTAGACACTCATGAAACACGTAGCTCTACTATCAAGAAAGTTGTGTTATGCTCAATGGCCATGTTAAGGCATTCATGAATCACACAATAGAAAATTTTGATATTTACTATGTGAATCACAAACAGAAGGTACCACGAGCTAGTGAATTTTGATATTCAGTAGATGATCCCCCAAGACAAAGTAGAAGAATGAGAAACACACAAGGTCCATTAAAGTTTGATATTAACTAGGTGTGTACTCATTGACAATGATATCAAGAGCTATACTCTTTGATAACTCTAATAAGGTGCTACAAAATGATCAAGATTCTATGCCAACACAACACTAAGTTCAACATGTGTGAACAAAGTAAATAAAAAATTCCAATGTCAACACACCACTAAGTCCAAAACGTGTGAACAAAGTGAAGAAAAATACAAAACTCACCTAAAAATGTGAAAAAATGCACCTAAGGAGGTGCAAAAATGATGATAAGATAAGGCGAAAACCTCTAGGAGTGTCACAAATAACACCACCACAAAAAGTGATTTCAAAAATAATAAAGGAACATTGCTCAATACATGAATGGTCACACTCTAGGGAATATCACACATGACATCACCACCAAGAGAGGACAAGTCATGAAACATAAACTCACACCTTAGGGAATACTAACCATAGCATTACCACCAAGAGGAACATCATATGCTAAGAAAAGTCACACTCTTATGGGACATCAAGCCTAATATCACCACAAAGAAGACACTATCATAAATCAAGGCCACACTTTCATTCCCAAGGTCACACTTTCTAGGAGATATATGCTATCAATACTAAAAAGGGACCATTCCTTATGCAAATAATAAGTAGGGTACCATATTCCCCCCCTTAAAATGGTGTACTTGCTACACTAATGTTTTGAGGAGATAGAAAGGGACCCCTTGCTAGAAGGAATGTACCTAATACAAGGCCATCTAACCCCTTGCCCCCCAAGTGTAGGGAGAAATGTGAGCCAAGTTGGATGATGATATGTGGCTCCTTACAAGATGAAATATGATTGCATGAATCCAAGTTTATACCCCCATGCATGGTAGTGAGTATTGTGTGATACTACAACTACCACATGGAAAGGAGCAACAACTAATGCTATTTGTCTCTTATATGATTAAGTGAAGGTATTTTTTATGCTTCCATTATCTTTGAAGGACAATAACCAAGACCTCTTTTTGTTTCTTGTGTGTTGGGCTCTATGAGGACATGAATTCCTTATTCTTTTACACCACATCCTTTTCCATTATAGTCAAATTGTTTCAAAAGTTCATAACCTCCTCCATAAATGGCTTCCATTTCTTTCGAAGGTGGTTTTTCATAATCATTTTCATCATAAGTGGATGTATAACTTGTATTTTCCTCTTTGCTAGAAGTTGTGGATATTTTTGATGATTTGGTGATAGATTGTGTTGATATCGTTGTGGCTTCTTTTTCTTTCTTTGATTTTGATCATGTAATCATGTATTCCCCCATGAATGTAGGTGTGAAATCTAATGATCCCCACTCATCATCTAAATTTTTTTTCATGGATGAAAGACACTCATATTTGTCTTCAATTTGTAAAGGTTCCACTTTTGTAGTTGGTGTCAATGTTTTAAGAGGATTCTTTATTCATGTTTCAGTTTATAAACAATTTTTAGATTTTGGATTAGCTTTTATCATGTAAACCTTATTGTTTTATGTGTATTTCATTTAACAATGAAGCGTTGAAGGCACTCCTTTCATCTCATCAATCCGCGGTCTACCAAAAAGAAGATTATATGAAAGATCATGAGACATGACATGGATGGGAGTTTGCAACACAACCTTATCAACTTTAACAGGTAATGTTATCACACCAAGCGGTTATCTTCCCACATTATCAAAAACCATAGATAGACAAATCAATTGGTTGAATTTTAGTCTTATCCACCCCAATTTTGACCAAGATATTTAAACTACAAATATCAAACCCCAAACCATTGTCAATAAGGGCATGCCTAATCCCAATCTTGTTAATACTAGCCATTATCATCAAGGCATCATTTTTTTTTGCATTCCAAAGGGGGTAACTCACTTTGATGAACGACCATGTCCAAATTAACCAAATTCATACCCTCAATTAATGTTGTTACATCCTTTGGTTGTGCACTAGGAGGGAAAAAAACTATTTGCAAAGCATTTTGAATGATGCCATGATAAACAGGGTATGTTTGAATCAAATTTCATAAAGAAATCTTAGTAGGGATGGTAGGAAGTTGATCAACAAGATCATATTCTTTACCACTACACTACAGAATGTTAGGTGCAAGTGGGAGGTATGGTTGAGGAAATGGGATGGATGTTGGTGTTTTTTTTGCTTGTTTATTATTCCTTGTGTTATGTGTGTGAGCAATTATGTGATAAGTTGATTGTTGCAACACATGATTACAAGTGATTTGTTTTGCAAATTTTAAGATATGGCCATGAAGTTTGGGAGGTACTATAATGAGATGTGAATTAGGAGGTCCAATAATTAGAGGAATTTTAGGAGGTCTAATAATCAAAGGAGTTTTAGAAGGTCCACTAATTAAAGGAGACCTAATAGTCAATTGTCTGTTCCTAACCTCAATGGAGTTAACTACTTGTTGATGATCTTCTATCAAGGGGGATCTAATGTCACCTTAGAATCTTCATCTATGCAATCCATCTTATTGTCTTTTGTAAGAAATGTGTCAATGATTGCATCCTCTTGTCCAACAATATCATCCCAAGTAGGAGAGGTATTGGGAGAGAAAAAAACAAGATGCTCATGAGGCTCAATAATTGGATCCTCTAACACCAAGATACCTTCTTCCCATGTAGGAGAGATATCGAGAGAACACACATGATTACATGATTGTTAATGATTGTATTCTCTTGCACCAATGTATCCTCACAGGTAGGAGAGATAGTGGGAGAGGGATGAATGAAAAATAATAAAAGAGGGGAAATAAACTCATTGTGACATGCTTGTAACAAAAATTCCTTGAAATACTTCACAAGGTCTAACAATAGAACATGAATTAAGACAACACAAGATTTTTTCAATGATAACATGATGTTATGCCCTATGGATTAAGCTAGCAATTTTTTTAGGAAAACAGACAATTACATGACTAATATTCAAAAACTGATACCAAATCTGGGCAAGGGCCAAAGACAGGATTCTACATAGTGAATTTGAGCTTAATTTGGAAATACTAATCTAGCATAATGGGAGTAATTCACCATATAATGTCTATGTCCTACATAGATTTTTGGAAATTTTAAATTTTGGTTGTGTTCAATACTGTTTGAAGTTCTCAAGTCTACATGTAGAAAGGTCTGATAGTGATTTTTTTTTAGAATTTACTCAATTTATTCCAATATGATTTAAATGCAAGTGTTGAAATTGTTTGAACAATTAATGACAAATTTGGATGCATTTTTCAGATCTAAAATACAACAATTGACTAATTCTAAGATGCCAACATCTATAAATGATGGTTTTGATGTAATTTTGAAACAAAACAATGCAATTTTTTTCACTTTTTGAGCTATATGAAAGATGCCTCAATTCATGCAGTTAAAAAATATAAATCAACAATTAGAAATAGACTAAGAACACTAAGATAGAGATATCGAAAAATTTTGGTTGAGCCAAGAATAGGAGGACAAAGCCACCCAAGGGCATCCCCATCTTGGAAAAGGTTTCAGAAATCTAAAAGTTTGACTCTTTATTAGATTCTTTAAGAACTCTGCATTTGAGTGCAAACAAATTTGAAATTAAGTATTTTTCCATAATTTGCTCAATTTAAGACAATGTAACTCAAATGCAAATGGGTAACAATACTTTAACAACAAATGACAATTGTGAATGTAATGTTGAATGTAGATCTGACCTAAATGACTGAAACTAATCCTATTGTAACCTATGATGCAATATGATATGCAATTTTTTGATTTTTGGTATTTTTATGATGCAAAAATGAAACCCTAAGTGAACAAGGCAATGCAAAACTTAGATCTAGGGTGAATTTTTAGAAGGTATATAATGTTAACAGGTTGGGTTCAACAAAATGAAACACAGAAAAAAAGAGAGATTGGGTGTCTAGGTCTAAATGCAATAGAACACTAAGACTAAAGCCTCTTTTCCTAGGATTTCATTAGAATGAAAATCAACAAGGTGTTTAGATTGAATTTCAACCATGAAGGTGAGTCAATCAAGCCTGGATCTACATCTTTGTGGGCCTTAGGGATGAATTGGAACTGATTTACCTTGATTAACCTAATTAGACTATGTGACCTAGTATGAAAAATGCAAGATTCTAACGATGGATACACTGTAATAGAGTTTTGCTTGCAAATTTGAGAAGGGAAGAATATTGTGCACTTGCCTTGTAAATTTGAATTCAGACACTATAGAAGGACATAGCCACCCAAGGAAGTCTTTTTCCTTGTAAGGCTATTCCAAATCTATTTTTGCAGCTCTCCGATGTCAGATATGAGTTCTCTATTCTAGTTTGCAAACTTGTCAGATCAATGTTAGATAATTATGTAGGTAAGTTTCCATGAGTTGACAAGGTGTAGTGTTTTGAATGCACCAATGAATAAATGATCTTCAAACTTCCTTCAATCCTCTCCAAACTTGAAACCTACACATTCAAAGAGAGAGGAAGGGTTGTGCCATTTAGGGCTTGCCTTAGTCAAACCTTGTGTTAGTGTTTCCACTTCCATAATGGCAATGTTAATGATGAAATGATAAATTATAGGAAGGAATGATGAATCCAAAAAGTGTTGCAACTCACCACCCTTTAATGGATTCATTGAGGGATTGAATTCATGCACATCACCTCAAGGACTTGGATCTTGATTGCTTGATCATTTGAATTGTTTGGAGACCTACAAAAGAGTTAACCTTCACAAACAATGATAACATGAACATACATAAACTCACATAGGATTTGACATGATGTTTGGATCTTGAATTGCTACAATAAAGCTCTGAAAATATTGCTCTTGAATGCTCTTGACCTACTCTTAACAATAATTTTTTCTCTCAATTTTTTGTTAGATAAACAAATGATACAATAACTAGGAATTTATTCAATTTCCCGCAAATTAGATCTTGATAGCCGACATTTACAACCTGAATTTTAAATGTTAAAATACTAACACTAACATATTCAAATTTTGAGCACGAAAAAATAGGGGACAGAGATACCCAAGGGTGTCCTAGCCCTATTCTCTGGGGATTTAGGTGTCTAGGAAAAAACGTTAAATAAATACATTTATTCTATGCTTGCAATTTTATTGGAAAATAGTAAAATAAGCGCCAAAATACATAATTTAGGAAATTAGGGGTTCCATCAGATCCAATAAATTAGGGGGAGCAAAACATAGTGTGAAATTGTCAAGGGTGACAATTTTTTATGCTACAAATCCATAATCATGAGCTTTCCATGCCCAACATAGATCATATTGACAATATCCATGGTTTCCAATATCACAAATTTGCAAAACAAAGTTAACTCAAAGAACATTCATTACTACCTCACAGTTCTTCCAACAACCTCCAAATCCTTCTAACAAATTCGCACAAGCTTGCCAAGCAAAGAAATCAAAAAGAAGGAATACCCATAACCTATTTCACCTTAAGCTTTGATACTAAATGATGAGAAATAAATAGGTTCAATATCAATTGTTGAGAAATTCAATCTCTATCCAAAAATGACTTCAATGTATGAGATACAAGGCTTAGATAACAACATCAAAATCTGAAAACTTATATGCAAATTTGAAAAATAAGTTGCCTTAATAAGGAAATACTATGATTAGATCCATCTTTATGATGCTAAAAATCAGCCAACATAACATGCTTAATTACACCACCTTATGTGAACTTATAACAAAAATATATAAATAATAACATTATCGTAAGATAGCAACAATGAGACACAAATCAACAACACAAGAGTATCACATAACATGGGATTTACATGGAGAAACCCTTATGGAAAAAATCTCCACGAAGAAGAGAGGCCAAGTATGCATTATCTTCAAATAAATGAAATTACAATACAATTGTAGACATGTCAAATTTACGTCATGCATAATCATATTCCATTCATCAAATAAATCAGGACTTTATTTAAATCAAACCCAAATCATATTCCACCATTTTCTGATTTAAATAAATCAAATATTTAAGTCCTAAAAGTCAAAATCATCTAAGCACCATTAAATAAGCATAATCATCATTTATTTAATCTAACCATGATTAAATACTAATCTCACCCACTTGCATTCTCTAGATTTGGCCACTTGCACAAATAAATCAATTTTATTGATTTATTAAAAACCCCCATTTTCCCTCAACATGGCAAGTTGATTTGTCCCTCCAACATAGCATTTATTGTTGTTTTTCTTGTCTCCCTGTCAAAATTTATGGCAAAATTTGAATTCAAATTCTCCCTCTCATGGGCACTCTTCCCAAATCTTGCACAACCATTGGCCTATCACCACTTGACAAGTGGCCTCTTTTCATTGGAGGATCTTTAGTCCCACATTCACCATCTTGGCCAATCTATCATCAAGAAAATCTATAAAAGAAGGCCTTCATTCTCATTCATGGATCCACAACTTTTAGGCAAGGTTACTCTCTTAATTTGAGAACTCATCTTGCTCATCATCTCCATTTGCATTTCATCATTTTAGTTATTGATCAAGGGTTGGGAAAGGGTCACTAGCACATGTGACACCAATCCACTATGGAATAGGTAACTTGTGGTTCATATTCCATTCATCAAATAAATTAGGACTTTATTTAAATCAAACCCAAATCATATTCCACCATTTTCTGATTTAAATAAATCAAATATTTAAGTCCTAAAAGTCAAAATCATCTAAGCACCATTAAATCAGCATAATCATCATTTATTTAATCTAACCATGATTAAATACTAATCTCACCCACTTGCATTCTCTAGATTTGGCCACTTGCACATGAAATTGCATTTAATTGATTTATCAAAATATATATTTTCAACTTGGCATAAAGGGAGAATATTCTCCAAGTTTGAATCTCCCCCCAAGTGGACATGTACACCCAACAGAGCATTTATGAGGCCTTACATGTCTCTTACATGTCCCGTTCCAAAGTCAAACTCACATTCATTGCACAAATTCAAATTCAAATTCTCCCTCTCATGGGCACTCTTCCCAAATCTTGCACATACATCAACCACTCACATGATGACAAGTGTCCTTTCATTGGTCCAATCTTAGTCCCACATCCTCCATATTGAGCACTCTTATCCTTTAAAAATCTATAAATGAAAGCTTCATATTTGAGCAAATCCTCCGCAACTTTTATGCAAGGTTACTCTCTTGGTTTGAGGGCTAATCTTGTTCACAACTCCATCATCTCCATCATCTACACAACTTGATGCAAGGTCATTCTCTTTGAGAACTTATCTTGTCCATTTATCATCTCCATATCCATAGCAATTTCATTACTAGCTTATAAACCAAGGATTGGGAAAGGGTCACTAACACATGTGACACCAATCCACTATGAGATGAAGTTGATTCATGTTGTTTGTATGCTTATTTGGTTTTTCTTGTTGTTTTAATATCTTACTTAGCATATCTAACATGTTTCATTATCTCATAGGGATGTTGAGGATTATTTTGGTTTTAAAGTGCTAACCATATGCAGATTTTCACATCCACAACAATCACTTTTGTTCTCATCTTTTCCTCCACCATGGCAACACCTATGCACCTATGAAAACCTCCTTATTCCCAACCTATCCTTGTACCTACAACGAAACTCTACATCCTTGTGGCTCATTGTTCTACATCCAATAGGTTAAATTTATAAATGTGTGAAGACATCTTAAGCCCCAAAAAAGGCTCCAAATATGACCCTTCATTCCAAACATCTCAAACCCTTGGAATGTGTAAGGACACTGATTTTGGCTCCAATATTTTTCCTCCAACTTGTGCACCCAAACATGAGAGATAAACATTACATTAAACACAATAAATGATGGAATACTAAGAAACGCATGTTGCTTCTTTCCAAGCTCCCACTTGGAGAATATCAATGGTCACTCATTTATTACTTTCCTTATCATTTATTATCCTAGTTTAGGCATCCACATGTGGGGAAAACAATATTAAATATTTGTCCACAACTCACTTTTACTATTGCTAGTGGACCCATCACCCCTTATGAATATATTACAAACAATGGTGCAAATTAATATTACAAAATATTTTCCAATACAACCTAAGTGCCCAGAGACACTTCGCAATGATGTTGGAACCATGACATAGGATTTACAAGGTGGATGGCACCTAAATCCTAGCAGACTACAGCAAGTGGTATCAGAGTTGGATTTTTCTTGTTGGGAGGTGTTGAAGTTGAAGTCGTGATACCACCCTAGTTTGCACCAAATGGTATCAGAGCATGTTTTTTCTTGCTAGGGTGTGTTGATAATGTTGATGGCATGTTGATGAGTTGTGTGAGAGAGTTTGAGAGATGAGAATGAGTTGGCTATCCTCCAATAGAGGTTGAAGTTGGGTAGGTGTAGAGTTCCTCCTCTAAGAGAGAGTAAGTAGAGGAAGCATCTTCTAGAAATATTTGTTGGGTTGATGATAGGTGGGAGAGTGAGTCCTTGTTGCAAGTATGAAAGAGGGCCTATAACTGCTAAAAATGTGTGTAGGTTGTAAATTGTGTGAGGTTGTGTATGGATGAAGATAGGAAGGAGAAAGAGAATGAGGTTAGTTGTAGGAAATTCTTTAGGGATTTTAGTCCTTGTCAAGAGAAAGAGACTATACAAGGCTATAATTGATGGGATGGGGAGTATTTTGAAAGGTTCGAAGGAGATTAGAGGAAAAGTGGAAAGAAGAAGAGAAAAAGAAAAGATGGGTAAGGATGAGTTGCATTCCTTTTCTAACAAATATTTGTGTGTAGATAAACTCCTGTGTTTAGGAAAGTGTGAAGAAGATGAACCTATGTGTGCAGATGAAATTGTTTGTGCAGAGGATAACAAACAAGAAAAAAAGAATATGTTAGCAACATGAGTATGTCTTTTGGAAGACATGAAATACATGGAGGAAAGAGTTGAGGAGGGTGTAGTAGAGGCAAATAATGAGAAGGAAGAAGGTATGATTGCAAAAGCATGTCTTAGTGAAGGAATGGAGATGTTGATGGTTGAAGATGTGAGAGGTATTATAGCAAAAAGTGGTGAAGAAGATATTGTAGTAGTAGATGAAGAGGAGAATGATGGTATAAAGTTGTTGGGTGTTCTTTGGAGGATGTGAAATTTTAGAAGATGGAAATGTAACTGAGAGTAGAGATGAAAAGGTTGTGGCAAACGATGAGGAGGAAGGATGTAGAAGATGGATGGAGAAGAGATGTATGTAGATGAGATGGTGAAGTTTAAGGAGTGTGGAGGGATGCTTCAAAAGGAAATCTTTGATTTCCTTGAATATGCTGATGTATATTTGAATGCAAGTGTTGAGGAGGATGGGGTAGATGAGGTAGAAAAGATTTTTTTGGCGGGGAAGACTGGAGCATGATGGGTTAAATCCCACTAGAGGGAGGAGATGAATCAAAGAAGATGGAATGGTGAGGAATATTGAGTGGATATGTATTTGGAGGAGATCAAACTATGGTGGGTTAAATTCCATGAGGAGAAGGAGAGTAGTGAGATGAGGAAGTTGGACAGTGGTGGACATAGGTCCACGAGAAGAAAGAGAAATGAGGAACAAATTGAGTGGAGGACAACACTTGTCATAGCCAAATATTGGAAGAGTTGAACGAGGAAAACTTTTGATGAACCTACTTCAATAATGGATCTTGTTGCAAGTTGTTTGCAACCTAGAATGATGGTTCTACCATCCATGTCCATTTTGTGAATTATGTTTAGAAGCTTCTTACCTGGTGTGTTTGATGTAGGAGAATCTGGGTTCACTTATAATCCTCATCAACCAAAAATAATTCCCCACTTCATGTTATTATTGTTTCCTTTTATTTTTCTTGTAGGAGTGGATGATCAAATCTCAAAGATTTGTAGTTGGTTCATGGCCAAGTGACAACATTACGTTGTCAAGAAGCCAAATGGGTGCTCGCATTTCAAATTTTGGGAGTACATGATCAAATTGGGGCAAGTTTTGTTGCAAAAATTTCACTCTATTTGGCCAATTGTAGAGTTTCTAGGGTGATCTAGATCCCCACAATTCCTCTTTGGTCCCAATCTCCCACTAGTTGTGGATTTTCATGCCTATCTGGATTATGGAAATTTTGCTTACATCCATATCTCATCTAATTACACCTTGAATCCCCATAGTGTATTCCTTTGAATTTCTACAACTTTTCCAATTTACAGAACTTCCATGTGTTAAAAAACTTGTCTAGACCTGCTCGGATTCCCACAATTCCTTGTTACCCTATTTTCTCTACACGACCTTCAAATGGATGAATTTTCTAAGTAATGTGGATCTATCCAAATACCCCATAAACTCTCGTAATTCCTCTTACCCCTTGAAATCTCCCAATATCCAAGACCCCCTCGAATCCTCACAAGTTTCCTTTATGCCTAATTTTTTCTACATGAAGGCCTGAGGTAGAACTTTCCTAGTTGTGTACACATCTTGATCCCCCTTGAATCTTCACAATTTCGATAACCCCTCGAAATTTTGTAATCATGCCAAAAAAATGGATTTCTCTTTGCAAAATTCCAAAACGACAATTATAATGGCCTACACATGGACCCTAAGGACCAATTATCATTTTCCACTTGTCCCATCATGCCTGGAGGTGGGGTGGTCACCTCTTCTCCATCTCATATGCTATAAATATGGATTTTGAGCTCATTTGGGGATCGTTGTGGGTAGAGTCTCCCACCATGTTTAAGTTTTAGAGGAGGAAGGGTTATTGTTAAGTAGATGTAGGTGATGTTGTAAGGCCTAAGAGCCAAGGCCAATGAAGACATTATAATAGAATGTAATCCTACCTATGAATAAAATGTATTGAGTTTGTGATGAATGTGATATTTGATGAAAAGTGTGTGTTTTATCTTGGTAAGACCCCTTGGTCATGACTGTACCAATATGTATATGATATTGCATGATAGTCTTTTGATGGTAAAATATTTGTATGATCCCACAAACTCATTAGGCTAAAATTGAAGTCTTCTATAAAAGCATGTATAAGATCCATGAATGAAGTGTAAACAACATAAATCTTCATTAACTATTTAGTTTCTCCAAATTTTTACATTAGAAACACATCATGATTGCATGCATAAATTATAAAGAGAGTTATTGTGTTCATATGCACCTCTAGAATCACCATTTATATCACCACTAAGTGTACCAAGCAATAGATCTTTAACAATATGAGCATTATAAAATATAGGATTCAAAACACCCTGAGAAATAGAAGCATTTTTAACATATGTATCACTGTAATTTGTTAGTTGAGAAACACAATCATCATTTGCAACATGTAATAATGTAAAGCCTCATTATCAAGCAAACAAGTGTCATGAAGATCATCAATGGATAAATCATCAAGAGACAAAGAGGAGACATCATCATTATTAGTTGTAAGAACATCATCTCATAAACTAGAAATCCTAGATAAATCTATAAATTTTGGGTCCAAAAAACTAGATGTATATAGCATAGGATTAAACATAATGTGGGAAATGAAAACCTGAACTATACTATTAGTATATAATAAAGATCATGAGCATCAATAATGTCGCCATGAAGCAAATAACCATCAGTTGCATGATGAGAAAATAAAAGATTTAACAATAAGCTTTTTACTAAATACATCAATAGACCATAAGCAAACAGATAAAGAACAAGAGTTGTCGGTGCTATAGTTACAAGGAATACTATTACCATAAAGCACACCACTAAGATAATAATCATAGATAAACAATCCTAGTAAGATGTCACATAGATTCGTCAAAAGGACAAGCATCATCAAACACATCCTCAAGGAAAGATGTAACTAGAGAGGCATATGTAGGAGAGTCCATAAATGTGATAGAAGAGCTATATGGGATGTAGAAAGAGTAAGCTCATGATGTGTAATAGCATCACATGAATCAATATCCCTATATTGATCAATGAATATAGAGTAATACCATAAAACATAATGAGATAGGAAACAAATGTGACTAGGAAAGACTAAAAATACAACCATAATGAATGGTCTAGCAATGATGCACATGGGAGGATGGGAAGTTAAGGATTATAGAAGTAGCAAACAATGAAAGCTCAAACCCTAATCAATATAAAGCAATAAATTTGATGGAAGAGCTATATTCAACTTTGAATTCTATAAATTCTAAAACTATGCAAAAACCTATTTAATCTTATAGCCATAGAAATGATCCATGCATCTACAAATTGGACCTTTTTCTATGGAATTGACCTTATGTTGTTGATTTGACTATGTGATTTGTAAACCTTCAATTCCTACAAATAGGAATCATGTATGTTTGTAACCTACAATGAAAAACATTCCTATACCTACACTTATAATTAAAAATCTTGGTGGTGTTACGAAACACTAAGGCAATTTTCTATGAAAGGACCCTCGCCGTAGACAAGTCATGATGATCAATTCAACAATTTTGATAAATATTAGAAAGACGACAAGCAACAAAATACAAATACTATAATGGTGGCGATGATATTTTGAGACTTTAGACTTGAACATAGTGTAAAATGATATCAATGGAATTACCTAGTACAAGAACTAGGATTTTGCAACTTGTTGACAAAGGTCAATGCAATTAAAAAGGCTAATGCAAAATAGTATTATAACTAGGGGATAAGTGATTCTAAGAGCCATTAATGGTAGAAATAAGTGATTCCAAATGATGGGAGTCAATCTTGGATGATAAATAACTTAAGAATAATGTCATTTTATACTTGATAATAACTAATTGAAAGTATATCAGAATTTGAGTAAAACAAACCAATGCACAACTACAAAACTAAATGATACCTAAAAAAAAGTTTGTTAACTTAAAGATCTAAAAATTATCTAAACAAAAATTAAGTTCCATTGCTGATGGTCAATCTAAGTTTTCGGTTAGTGAGAACATCAAATCAATCTAAGCCATGTGCTACAACAAAGTACTTAAAATAGCCATAGAATGGTATAAATATAGGTGTGAAAGTGAAGGCATGCCTTTTAACATTCTAGATGATCTTACACGATTTACCACCTATAACAGACTTTTAATTTGTATTGTTCTTTGCAATAGCTTTGAATTATGTAACATTTCACTGTCATTTTGAAATATTTTGTGGTTGATCACTCAATTTTATGATAGCTTCCATTTGAAATGTTGTACTTGCATCACCAATTTCTACTTAAAAACCCCATTCCATATGTTATCTGGGATTTTTGCACATTTGATGGGAATTTGAAATTTTCCAAAAAAACAGATGTGCAAGGCAACTTCTCATTCAAATTTTGTTTAGAAAACATAAACAAAGGTATAATTTAAGGGCATATCATACAACTACACTAATTTTTTTTATAAAAAAATTGCCAGTAGCATGTCTTCTCTTTTTCCTATTTTGAAGTCAAAATAGGATTGTATATAAAATGTAATTATATTTTAGAATTAGAGATATGATATTTTGATTCTATCATAATTAAATTAAATTATTTTTTTGAAAAATCATTTGAGTATTTTTTAATCAATATTTTAGTTCAAATTCTATGATCCATCATTTAAAAAATGATTAAGGTTGCAAACTTAACTTACAACTAAATAAATAAAATTGGTGAAAGAAGAGGAGGAAATTTTTTTAAAAAAAAATTCAAAATCAATAATTGATAAAATGAGACAAAAGATCAATAGATGTAAAAATAAAAAAAAGACAAACATATTTTAAGAATCATTGTCAACAACATCAAAAATATAACATGACTATTAAAATATGTTGGTAGACTTGTTGGAGACTGTACAAGATGATATAAGAATTAACTAGCAATCACACCTTAGTGTGCAATGGGTACACCAAAGAAGTGTGTAAGGTCAATTATGGTAAATTTTGGTAAGTTTTTTGCATACATTTATGCAGTACATGAGGTAAGTTGGTAGGTCATTTAGCAAATGATGTTTTTTGTGCAACAAAGGTCTCAATGGAGAAGTGGTAGCTTCAAATAAACTATGCATCCACTTACAGGGATCCAAACATGATTGAAATAAATCCTCTGACTCGGGAAGATAATTAGGCTCCATTACCAACAGGATCATTTTATGTTTGCAATAAGGAAAGAGGGAGAGGTAGGGATATAAAGAGGGAGAGATAGAAGGGGGAAGAGCAAGAAAGAGAGGGGTAAGGAAATAGAGATAGAGATAGAGATGGAGAAGGAGAAGGAGGACAGGGATATGGAGAGAAGAGGAGGGAGAGATAAAGAGAAAGAGGGATAGATAGAGATGGAAGAGATAAATATAGAGCGAGGGTTAGAGAGGGAGATAGATGGATGTATATAGAGAGGGGGAAATGTCTAGAGATAAAAGGGGAGAGAGGAAAATAGAGGTAGAAATGAAGATAAAGTGAGAGGAAGAGGGAGACAAATAGATAGAGATATAGGTAGAGAGAGAGATAAAGAAATATAGATGGTGAGATAGAGTGATAGAGAGATAGAGACATAAGGAGATATAGAGAGGGGGGAGAGAGAGAAAGAAAAAAAAATAGAGAGAATTAGAGGTAGGTAAATAGAGATGGAGATAGAGAGAGAAATAGGGGGAGATAGAGAAAGGAAAAATAGGGGGAGATAGAGATATATGAGAAGAGAGAGAGAGATAGAGATATATGGAAGAGAAAGGGAGAGAGAGGGAGAGATAGAGAGATAGATTGGGGATAGGGAGGAGGGAGGAGGGGAGATGGGGAGAGAGAGAGAGAGGAGGGAGAGAAAGGGAGAGATAGGTAGAGGAGGAGAGATAGAGAAGAGAGGGAGAGGGAGAGAAATAGGTTGAAGATAGGTAGAAGAGGGAGAGAAATAAGAGGGGGGAGAGGAAGAGTGATACGTAGAGAGGGAAAGATAGATCAATATATATAGAGGGAGAGAGACATAGAAAGGGGGTGATATAGAGAGGTAGATGGGGATAGTGAAAGAGATAGAGAGATAGTGATAGAGGTAGAGGTAGAGAAAGATATGGATAGAAAGAGATAGAGAGAGGTGTGAGAGGGAGATCAAGAGAGATAGAGATAGAGATATAGAGTAGGAGAGATGGAGGGAGAGATGGAGTGAATGAGAGAGATAGGGAGAGAGGGAGAGATAACTCAATTGATAGAGAAGGGAAGAGGGAGTGACATAGATAGTGGGAGATATAGAGAGATATACTATTATATATAATAATTAATATATATATATATGTGATTTAATCTATATTATATAAAATATATATAGTATATTAGTAACATTTAGTATTATATTTATATATTAATTTTTTTGTATTGTGTAAAATATAATCATTATTAATGATTAATTATACTATTTAGTTTTGTTAAAGAATATAAAATAAGTAGTATAATTACATTATATAAAATATACATTATATATTATACGTAGGGTAAAGGATGTCGTAATGTTAAAACCTAAATGTGCTCATTATTAGGACGTGACCTTAACCTATACAAAGCAAACACAATTTTAAATATTATGACATCAAACTACAGACCTTTAGTTTACAACCCATGATGCATCTTGTCGGTAGTAATGAAAACCCTTCAACTTGCTCAACTCTCTCTTTCCACCAATGTCAATGCCTACGTTGTTGCACTTCTTCCTTCCTTCCAAAACAATGTAAACATCAATATTTCTTCTCTACTTTGTAAGAGGGAGAGAAAATAGAATGAGTACAGACCCAACTTCAATCTAGTAATTCTTTTATTAATAGCTCGTCAAATTGGATAAGTGAGAGAGCAATACCAGCAAGGAAGAGATTGGAGGAGCGGAAACCAATAGCGACGAGGAAAGAAGCCAAAAACGCAAAAAAAGCTAAAAAAAGTGGCAAAAAATGATGAACGACTAAATTCACTTAATCATCTTGCATTGATACGGACGATGCACACCAATAATTGCTTTGTTGACCAATGAGGTTGAGAGTGTTAAAATGGCTACTGCAGCCGACTCCCTCAAGTTGAAAAAATCAAACGATGGGCAAGGTTTTAATCATCTCCCACGCCTTTTGGAAGAGGATGAACCATTGATTTAGAAAGTTAGGTTGCTCTTGTTCAAATTGAATACGCCTTCGGCATAAATAAGTGTAAAATTTATAATGAATTAATAAATGTAAAAGTTGTAATAATAGTAATATAATTAAAACTAGATTTAGGATTATTATAATGATAAAGAAATAGAATAATAGAGATTCTCTAGACAAGAAGTGATAGACAATATTTTATTTTAAAAAAAGTCGTAGATATAAATTATTTGGTCCTTAAGCAAATGATGTGTTGTCCCAAACATCTTTTGTACCGTCTTTGAATGATTATATTTTATCTTATCTCAAAAACAGTCATAGATATAAATTATTTGATGATGTGTTGTCCCAAATAACTTTTGTACAAGTCTTTGAATGATTAGTATGAAATGGCTAATCGAAAGTCCTCTCTAAGACAAACCAATAAAAGCAAAATCATAAACAAAATAGAAAATCAGCTGTACTACCTGAAGGTTAAGGAAAGAATGCGAGTTAAAAGGGAAATCGTTAAAGGCGGCGAACCATCCCTACCGTCACTAGCCGGTAACGAAGAAAGCAAAACCCATGTGAAAAGGTAGCATTCCTGCCGTCATTGGCCGGTAATGATGTTATATCTTAGCTTTTAGATTTTCTTACCATTACAATATCACTCTTTTATCTTACTTTTTGTTTCCTCCTTTCCTTTCACCAACCAACTCATCATTTAATTGTAGGTCAAGTTTGCAATTTTATTGTTTTCCTCCTCTTTCTAATGATTGATAGATTATTGAGTTTTATGCAATACATTGTTTCAAAGATACTCAATCAGAAGCAATCTAATTTGAAATCCAGAATCTAGAAATTAGTCTCACATAATTGAATTAGAAGGTTAAGCAGTAAACTACAAACGATGCAGATGGGGAAAGCTTGTACAAAGAATACAATGGGCAACAAACTGATTATGGACCAATCGCCTGGAAACCTGAACATTAAACACCCCTTTTTCAAAGGATATAACTCATTCCAACATCATCTAGCTCCAAATTCTATTGTGAGAATGTGTATGTTAAAAACAATAATTTCCCAAACCCTAAATCGCATTACATGAATATGACTTGTCTTCCAAAACCATCTTGTAAAAGTGAAACTTCTAGTTTCTTCCCAATTCACTATGACAGTCAGCAAATCGGCAAATATTATAAGTGCACAGACAGTTATCATCTATATCATCATCAAATGTGGAAGAGTGAGAAGACATGGGAATTTAAAGTACCTTGATAAAAGAGGGAGTCAATCCAATGACCCAGTACCTACTCTATAAATAGAAGTTGCCTTTCATCTTGCAACATGAAAGCAATTTACCAATGTTCATTTCGCTCCAGAATTCCCCTTGATGAACAGAAACTCATTAGTTCTTACTTCTTATGCCTCTAAAAATTATGTAGCTGCTATCCTCAAGATTATGACATCTGCTTGAAGTTTTACTAACAAGAAGCTGAAAGCTATTAAGCCTGTTACAAGGCTTCATCACAATTTTATCACTTTCACCTTTGACCAGAATTAAAGTGCACCATGATGTTACCTCTTCATCTAGATTGTTATCCTGGCATAGACCTGAATACATACAGTTGATCATGCACATTTGCTCTGAAAAAATATAATGCCACTCAATAAATAGGATGAGTCTAAATTTAACTTCCTGAATTATCAAATCGGAAGAATTTACCTTTCCATTGAGATGAAGCAATCCAGAAACATTGATAACTGGTTATACACTTGCTATTATACATATTTGGATCAACTTTGTTAAAGAAAGAAAAAGCAAACATGACAAAGATCCAAAGCATTGAGCGATATCTCTATGAAAGAGTAGATCCCAATAAATGAATTCTGGTGACCCTATTTTATGGTGCAAACTTCATCTAAAGGTCCCACAAAAAGACAGAGCAAAAATGCAATAATAGCAACAATCCGTTAGGTACAACACAACTTTACCATATTCCATTTGATCAGTAATAAAATGCACCATGATGTTACTGCTGCTCATTTTACTCCAAAGTTTCTCCTAATAAAGGAAGTTTATTAGCTCTTACCTCTTCTGCCATCGAGAAAACTACGTAGCTGTTATCCTCATAATATGACATCTGCTTGAGGTTGCACAGGCTGAAAGCTATTAGCATATTATAATGCTGGTGGTTCCACCCATCCACAAGCTTCATGACAAATTTTAAATTTACAACTTTTACCTTTGACCAGTATTTCACTATAATATTCCTCTTCATCTAGATCATTATCCTGACATAGACCACAGCTGATCATGTACATTCAAATTTATCAAATCAAGAAGTTTTTACCTTCCCACTGAAATGAAGCAATTCAGACACACTGACAACTGGTTATAAACTTGTAGCCTTGGATAAAACTAGTCATGGGAAGTCAAGGTAAACATGCAGATCTGAAGTACTGAATGATATCTGGTAACATTTAGCTGTAAACAATGAATTTCGAGGGATCTATTTTATGGTGTAAAACTAGTATAAAGATCCCACCAGTAGATAGAGCAAGAACGCTAGTGATTGCAACCATTTAGGAGCTACAACACAACTTAACCACTTTTACACTGAATCAGTATAAATTGCTCCATGCTTTTACCCTTTCATCTAGATTATTATCTAGACAAAGACCTGAAATTATACAGGTGATCTCATTCAGATTCTCTAACAAACTAGAAAGCTGTGTATTAAAGTTGAAATGAACCAAAATTCATCTTTATAAATACTCAAATGTTGGAGTATTATCCCACTGAGATGAAACAATTTATAAACAATAACAAGTGATATACACACTAGATGATATAGATAATCAGAAAAATTTATCATGTAAAGAGAAGGTAAATGTGCCAAAGATCTAAAAGATCAGAAGATAAAGAGACAAATTTTGTGGGCTCTGTTTTATGGTGCAAATTAATCTAAAGATTCTAGGAATGTTGAAGGTTGCAACCATCCATGAGTTTCCTCACAACTTTAAGATGTTTACATTTTGATTTGGCCTATAATGTACCATAATGTTTTCTTTTCATCTAGATCCTTATCTTGATCATGCATCCAATCATGTACAGTCTCTCTCACGAACTAAAATGCCACTCATTATACACATTATAAACCTAAATTCAACTTTCTATATGATAAAATGAAGAAGTATTTACCATCCCCGCAAGATGAAATAATTCAGAAATATTGGTAATTGGTTATCTACTTTCTGTTGTAGATTATCAGGAAAAAAACTGTCATTGAAGGAGAAGGTAAACATGCCAAAGATCCAGGACACCATACCCATAAAGAGTACATTCTAAGATGCGAGATAAGAAATAAATTTTGAGGACTCTTTTGAGTTTTATGTTGCGAACCTGATCTAAAAATTCCACCAACAGCAGAGAAACATTGAAATCTGCAACAGTCAGACAGGCATGACAGAGTGGCAAAGGCAAGGCATTGCATTAATGAAGGTCCCAGTTTAAACCACCATGTGATTCATTGGACACACAAACTCAAATAGCCCATAAATTATAATGATGCAGGTCGTAAAGCACAGAGGTAGATTGTCAACATACCACCCTCAGAAACTGGGCACCCATTTGAGTTCCAACGGTTGTGGATTAATCCCTCAAAAATCAAACAAAAAAATGCTATCTGCAATTTACATAATATAAGTTGTACAGAAGAAATTTTCTAACATAATCAATAATGCACAGTTTCATTCATTTCTATTTGATATTTCAGAGATGCTACTTTAAAAAGTAACTGCCAATCATCAAAGTTTCTCTCCAAGGACAGCATAACACATTCTTCATACCTTATGAGTTGAACATTCTGAGTTTTAATGATAAAGATAACTTACAGGCCTCAAAAGTAGTTGTAAAATGGCAGTGATCAACAAATACAAAGGGCCTTTAAGGATCACAGTTTGCACCCCTTATTAAATCAACCTATGAAGCACCCGGTGCCCACCCAATACCATGTAGATGGAAACTCAGTGTGGTTTCTACAGCAATTTAACTCTTTCCAACATGCAACAGTTCATTACTTTACAACACTGGGAAACGCAGACAAGGAACAGAGAAGCAGCTGGGAATTGTGGACAAGGAAGTTAACACTAGAAACAATTAAACACTTATCACATGTCACTGGTGTGCTTTATTTACTGCTAGATTCATTGAATAGCTTTTATTTATTTTTAACTTAAAAACAACATGAAACAGGAAAATATTTTTATTTGAACATAATACAAAAAAGTATGTCAATAGCATATTCCAAACAATAAATCAACAAAATTATTAGGATGATTTCAAACTTAACAGCAGATATTTAATAGCCTTAATTTTCTAGCATGGAAACACAGGAGTAAAATGTATGCATTTCCACTCCTCTTGAAGACAGTTGCCCTAATTACATACTGAAAATCTTTTAAGATACAGCAGTAGAAATAGAATGACATATTTAGAAACTGAGAAAAAGTTAACTTCTCGTTACAACCATGAGCACAACAACATCAGCAAACTAGAAGTGCTTGATAGGATCTCAGTTTATAAAAATATGTATAATATGTATAGTTCAATGCAAACTATAAGTTTTTTGGCATAACAGTATTCTGCCTCCAGACTGGCCAAGCAGAGTTTGACACGTCGGAAATTTTTAGAAGGATTTTTAAGCTAATAACAAATAGTCAAAAGATCTCCATAGCAATTAACCAAGAGAACGTTCATCAAGAAATGCATAAAGAATAATGCCAAGAAATACATAGTCATAAATAATATCGACAAAAGTTTGTACTAATTTTCAGGTGCTTGCAAGAAACTACTCAGAATTACCAGATAAAACTATACATGTAAGAATCCATATTTAAAAAAGGGCCATTACAGTTCTTACCCAGATAGACTTGGAAAATATATGAAATAGTAACCAGCACCAATATAATTTGTGCATGCTCTTTTAATCTTGCATGCATTGTTCAAATTAATGTTTTATATGTATGTGATAAGTTCCTCTTCATGACTATAAACACATTTCTTTATAATTGTTCACAGATAATAAGCTGATTGTAACTTGCCAACTGTAAATGTTCATAATATATCTTTGAATGCAACTGCACTTATCATTCAAAAGTCTGATACCACCTAGGTTTTGCAAATTTATGTTAACCCCTGGCCACCCCTATATAGGCCAATAAAAAGTGCAGAACAAGGAAACATGATTCAAACAACTTCAGACACGGATACAAGGCGAGGAACTTTCTGGTATTCGAATGGAAGAACCATATAATCACTAGAAAACTCCTCAATAATTGTATCCAAAAGTTCGCTGTGATTAGACTTGCAAAACATATACAACACGGTAGTTGTTGTTATGTTGTACAGATACCACACGGTCATTGATGCCAAAACTGTAATACTCTGGACAATTTTGGACAGCAAATCCAAAGAATCCAAAGAGCTAGACTGCAAATAACTTGCCCAAAGAGCCAAAGTCAATCCAGTAATGGTGAAAAACAGATTGAGAGAAAATGACACCCACCTCATTCCTTGAACAAGGTAACTGCTTCTCCTTAAGGGTTCCAATCCCCAAGACCCCTCCGCCACAGGTATAACAGGTGCAAGGATCCAATGGATCTGAAGATATAAACCTATCAGTCCAGCGAAAACCATTATGACCAAATAAACAGGGGTCATACATTCCAAGCTTATATTAAAAGCTGAGAGACCCAAAAGAACCAATGACAGTAAAAGCCCAAAAGTTAAAGATATCCCAACAAGGACAGTCATCCCACAAGCTGCAGTTAACAAAAGCCTCCATACTGACCCTGGTATTGACTTGATTGCGCCAGGGAGCTTAACCCCTCTCCCATAAAACCCATTGCATGTGCTGTGGGTTACTGCAGCATTTGAGCACAGAGCCAGAGCGAACATCAGTAAACTATACAAGCTTAAAAGGACTACTACCTTGGTTTCCATCAGACTGTTGGTGTAAGGAAAGAAGAAATCCCAATTGTCGTCATCGTCACCGTGGTTGGAATATATTGTTGCAGTCCTGCAGAGAAGTTCCTCATGCCCTTCATTGATGTCAATCCAATTCCTGAATGTTGATGCGGCACAGGTCAGGAAGGCAATGGGTAGTAGGAACAGCACAGAAAGGCCCAAAAAATGCCTTGAGTGTGCACTGATGATTCTCCTGGATTCATCAAATATTCCAAAGAAGCCCACAGGCTCCATATTACCTTATGAATCTTCACACGAGTTTTTGTTTTGAGGGTATTTCTATCTTCACAAGATTGAAAATCAGAGTTTATTTAAATGCCGAAAAAATCAAGGCTTCAAATGATCATTCAAGACGGAAACACAGCGCAGAAGAAGCTACGCTTGTCTATAATTGAATACAGTTGTGTGAGAGATGTGAATTGGACGGTTTTGCAGAGGAAAAGCAATGGAAGGTGGGACAGCTGCAGGGTCCAGATTTCGCCACGTGTACAATCAGATCCAGTCAATTGATTCCATTGTGTTCATGCACGCTATGAGGAAGCTTGATGAGAGCTTATGCCGACTGTTCATTCTTATGTTTTGGATAAGTGATTGGGTCTACAAATATTATTATAGAACAAATTCATGGTAGAGATTAAAATGAATACTCTGATCTTAGTTATTTATTTTTCCAGAGTGGAAGTTGAATCTTTAGCCCCCACACAACCTTGAATCTAGAATTAATACTTTTACCGTCAAGGGGGTGTAAGGGTTACGTTGGTAGAAAAATATATAGAAATAAAATATATACAAGCTTGTTTGTATTATATACAAAATGTCTGTAAAGCATATTAGGAGATTGGAAACTCAATGAAATATTTTCAACAATTTCAATTGTGATTTGCAAAATTTACAAGATGTGTGTATTACATATTTGGAGATTGAAAATTGAATGAAAGATTTGTAGCTATTTCAACTGTGATATACACACTAACAATTTATAAACAATAACAAGATGTGTTGTCCCTCTGAGATGAAACAATTTACAAGATGTGTTGTCCCTCTGAGATGAAACAATTTATAAACAATAACAAGTGATATACACACTAGATGATATAGATAATCAGAAAAATTTGTCATGTAAAGAGAAGGTAAATGTGCCAATGATCTAAAAGATCAGAAGATAAAGAGACAAATTTTGTGGGCTCTGCTTTATGGTGCAAACTAATCTAAAGATTCTAGGAATGTTGAAGGTTGCAACCATCCATGAGTTTCCTCACAACTTTAAGATGTTTACATTTTGATTTGGCTTATAATGTACCATAATGTTTCCTTTTCATCTAGATCCTTATCTTGATCATGCATCCAATCATGTACAGTCTCTCTCACGAACTAAAATGCCACTCATTATACACATTATAAACCTAAATCCAACTTTCTATATGATAAAATGAAGAAGTATTTACCATTTCCGCAAGATGAAATAATTCAGAAATATTGGTAATTGGTTATCTACTTTCTGTTGTAGATTATCAGGAAAAAACTGTCATAGAAGGAGAAGGTAAACATGCCAAAGATCCAGGACACCATACCCATAAAGAGTACGTTCTAAGATGAGAGATAAGAAATAAATTTTGAGGACTCTTTTAGTTTTATGTTGCGAACCTGATCTAAAAATTCCACCAACAGCAGAGAAACATTGAAATCTGCAACAGTCAGACAGGCATGACAGAGTGGCAAAGGCAAGGCATTGCATTAATGAAGGTCCCAGTTTAAACCACCATGTGATTCATTGGACACAAACTCAAATAGCCCATAAATTATAATGATGCAGGTCGCAAAGCACAGAGGTAGATTGTCAACATACCACCCTCAGAAACTGAGCACCCTTTTGAGTTCCAATGGTTGTGGATTAATCCCTCAAAAATCGAACAAAAAAATGCTATCTGCAATTTACATAATATAAGTTGTACAGAAGAAATTTTCTAACATAATCAATAATGCACAGTTTCATTCATACTCTTAAACTAAGTTTTTTTCCCTTTCTATTTGATATTTCAGAGATGCTACTTTAAAAAGTAACTGCCGATCATCAAAGTTTCTCTCCAAGGACAGCATAACGCATTCTTCATACATTATGAGTTGAACATTCCGAGTTTTAATGATAAAGATAACTTACAGGCCTCAAAAGTAGTTGTAAAATGGCAGTGATCAACAAATACAATGGGCCTTTAAGGATCACAGTTTGCACCCCTTATTAAATCAACCTATGAAGCACCTGGTGCCCACCCAATACCATGTAGATGGAAACTCAGTGTGGTTTCCACAGCAATTTAACTCTTTCCAACATGCAACAGTTTATCACTTTACAACACTGGGAAACGCAGACATAGGAACAGAGAAGCAGCTGGGAGTCACGGACAAGGAAGTTAACACTAGCAACAATTAAACAGTTATCACATGTCACTGGTGTGCTTTATTTACTGCTAGATTCATTGAATAGCTTTTATTTTTTCAACTTAAAAATAACATGAAACAGGAAAATATTTTTATTTGAACATAATACAAAAAAGTATGTCAATAGCATGTTCCAAACAATAAATCAACAAAGTTATTAGGATGATTTCAAACTTAACAGCAGATATTTAATAGCCTTAATTTCCTAGCATGGCAACACAGGAGTAAAATGTATGCATTTCCACTCCTCTCGAAGACAGCTGCCCTAATTACATACTGAAAATCTTTTAAGATACAGCATGAATCAGAAGAAATAGAATGACACATTTAGAAACTGACAAAAAGTTAAACTTCTCCTTACAACCATGAGCACAACAACATCAGCAAACTAAAAGTGCTTGATAGGATCTCAGTTTATAAAAATATGTATAGGTCAATGCAAACTACAAGTTTTTTGGCATAACAGTATTCTGCCTCCAGACTGGCCTAGCAGAGTTTGATACGTCAGAAATTTTTAGAAGGATTTTCAAGCTAATAACAAATAGTCAAAAGATCTCCACAGCAATTAACACAAGAGAACGTTCATCAAGAAATGCATAAAGAATAATGCCAAGAAATACAGTCATAAATAATATCAACAAAAGTTTGTACTAATTTTCAGGTGCTTGCAAGAAACTACTCAGAATTTCCAGATAAAACTATACATGTAAGAATCCATATTTAAAAAAGGGCCATTACAGTTCTTACCCAGATAGACTTGGAAAATATATGAAATAGTAACCAGCACCAATATAATTTGTGCATGCTCTTTTAATCCTGCATGCATTGTTCATATTAATGTTTTATACGTATGTGATAAGTTCCTTTTCATGACTATAAACACATTTCTTTATAATTGTTCACAGATAATAGGCTGATCGTAACCTGCCGACTGTAAATGTTCATAATATGTCTTTGAATGCAACTGCACTTGATCATTCAAAAGTCTGATACCACCTAGGTTTTGCAAATTTATGATAACCCCTGGCCACCCCCTATATAGGCCAATAAAGAACAAGGAAACATGACTCAAACAACTTCAGACACAGATACAAGGCGAGGAACTTTCTGGTATTCGAATGGAAGAACCATATAATCACTAGAAAACTCCTCAATAATTGCATCCAAGAGCTCGTTGTGATTAGACTTGCAAAACATATATAACACGGCAGTTGTTGTTATGTTGTACAGATACCACACGGTCATTGATGCCAAAACTGTAATACTCTGGACAATTTTGGACAGCAAATCCAAAGAATCCGAAGAGCTAGACTGCAAATAACTTGCCCAAAGAGCCAAAGCCAATCCAGTAATGGCGAAAAACAGATTGAGAGAAAATGACACCCACCTCATTCCTTGAACAAGGTAACTGCTTCTCCTTAAGGGTTCCAATCCCCAAGACCCCTCCGCCACAGGTATAACAGGTGCAAGGATCCAATGGATCTGAAGATATAAACCTATCAGTCCAGCGAAAACCATTATGACCAAATAAACAGGGGTCATACATTCCAAGCTTATATTAAAAGCTGAGAGACCCAAAAGAACCAATGACAGTAAAAGCCCAAAAGTTAAAGATATCCCAACAAGGACAGTCATCCCACAAGCTGCAGTTAACAAAAGCCTCCATACTGACCCTGGTATTGACTTGATTGCGCCAGGGAGCTTAAACCCTCTCCCATAAAACCCATTGCATGTGCTGTGGGTTACTGCAGCATTTGAGCACAGAGCCAGAGCGAACATCAGTAAACTATACAAGCTTAAAAGGAGTACTACCTTGGTTTCCATCAGACCGTTGGTGTAAGGAAAGAAGAAATCCCAATTGTCGTCATCGTCACCGTGGTTGGAATATATTGTTGCAGTCCTGCGGAGAAGTTCTTCATGCCTTTCATTGATGTCAATCCAATTCCTGAATGTTGATGCGGCACAGGTCAGGAAGGCGATGGGTAGTAAGAACAGCACAGAAAGGCCCAAAAAATGCCTTGAGTGTGCACTGATGATTCTCCTGGATTCATCAAATATTCCAAAGAAGCCCACAGGCTCCATATTACCTTATGAATCTTTACACGAGTTTTTGTTTTGTGGGTATTTCTATCTTCACAGGATTGAAAATCAGAGTTTATTTAAATGCCGAAAAAATCAAGGCTTCAAATGATCATTCAAGACGGAAACACGGCACAGAAGAAGCTACGCTTGTCTATAATTGAGTACAGTTGTGTGAGAGATGTGAATTGGACGGTTTTGCAGAGGAAAAGCAATGGAAGGTGGGACAGCTGCAGGGTCCAGATTTCGCCACGTGTACAATCAGATCCAGTCAATTGATTCCATTGTGTTCGTGCACGCTATGAGGAAGCTTGATGAGAGCTTATGCCGACTGTTCATTCTTATGTTTTGGGTAAGTCATTGGGTCTATAACTATTATTATAGAACAAATTAATGGTGGAGATTAAAATGATTACTCTGATCTTAGTTATTTATTTTTCTAGAGTGGAAGTTGAATCTTTGCCCCCACACAACCTTGAATCTAGAATTAATACTTTTACCGTCAAGGGGGTGTAAGGGTTACGTTGGTAGAAAAATATATAGAAATAAAATATATACAATCATGTTTGCATTATATACAAAATGTCTGTAAAGTATATTAGGAGATTGGAAACTCAATGAAATATTTTCAGCAATTTCAATTGTGATTTGCAAAATTTACAAGATGTTTGTATTACATATTTGGAGATTGAAAATTGAATGAAAGATTTGTAGCTATTTCAACTATGATGATTTTGTAATTGATGATTTCATGTGTTAGTATGGAATCATCTGACACATTGTTTTTGTCCTTTTTTATTTTCCTACACAGTCAAAGAAAAAGTTAGTTGTATTACAAATTTTCTTATAGCAAATTGAAGGATTGAAACATAACAATTTCAAATATGATGTTTTTGTAGTCAATGGTTTGATGTTTTTTTATGAAAAGAGCTAACACAAAGAGTATGTGTTGTACATCTATTTGTTTCTACACATGCAAGGAAAAAGTTAGTAGACATACATCAAAATCACATTGATTTTTTTTGTGAAAAAAACACACTATAGGAAAAAATGTAAGTAGTTGTTAGAAGAAGGAAATGTAGGTATTTTACTATCTAAAGCACATTAGTTCAACATTTTTTGAGAAAAAAGTCAATGGAAACATAATTCACGATAATAGTAAATCAACCAAATTTTAGCATCTAAATTTGAAATGGCAATCTCAATAGCCTTCTCTTTCTATATATGTTACCATGCTTCTGATTTAGACGTATTTAATGTGATTTAGACATATTTAGACATGTCTTCTTTATTGGCAGATTATCTAGGGTTTTGTGCAATTCATACCAATGGAATTAACAACATCAACTAAACTGTTTATGCATTCCCATTTTTTTGTTAAAGGAAATTTTGGAAACGAATTATTGATTGTCAAATTTCTTAGTGGTGATTATAGAAAATGAATTTTTCTTTCTCATTCATCTAGAGATTATAGGCAATGCTCTCAACAGATAAAACATTGTCGTGAGGCATATCACATAACAATAAATTTAATGGGTAACAAAAACCTAGGGTAAATGGTATAATCCATTTAGAAACCCTTTCTTCACATCTATTCTTGTGAATCAATGTGGCTTTATTAACTTTGAATATTAAGATAAATACAATTGGTGGAGAGGTGATGATGTAATATATAAACAAAAGCGGAATCAACAATGCTCCATCCAATCCTATGGAGATAGCATATTCCTATTGACAATGTTTTTAGTATGGACTTAATCCTACGATTCGTAATGATTATGTTGCTTCTCAAGGTATTGGCAATTGTTGTAGCGGTAGTTGGGATCCTCCTTAATAGTATCCTAGATAGTTTAATGGTTGGAAAGTAAACAGTGATCCTGTTCATAAATTAGTTGTTGATAATGAAGTAGTTAGTGTTGCACCTCCTAATTAAATTGATCAACATGATATTCTTGACAGTCATAAAAACATGATCAGTATTTAAAGTTATAACATTGGATGAATTTGGGTAAGAACAATATATGTAGTTAAAAGCTAGGAATGACCCTGATTTTGATATGTGGTAAAACATTTTTGTGTCTAAGAATCTTTTAGAACGATTTAAAATAATAATAGAAAGCACACTTTTAGAGTTCCTATCTCAAGGAAATTTGGTTTGTTGTATTCCTGACATAGTTATGGAGTGTCAAAGTTGCTAAAAGAACTTGGTTTGGATGATATCTTGACGGTAAAGTAGTCATTGGCAATTTTTCCGATTTTGATGCAAATGGTTATGGCAGTTGGGCAAGATAATGTTATCTTAAGTTCAAGATCCTCAATTGACTCTACCATTGTATGTTGCTCAAGATCCTCAAATAGTTGCACCATGTTTAATATTCATGTTATGTATGGTCAAGCTATTTTATCGAAATTGTATATGGTTGGGATTGCAACTTGTGCATGTGTCGAATGTGGAGAGTTATTATAATGTCAACACAAACCTTAATGAGACGATTTACATTCAAAGTTTAAAGCAAGTAAAACTACTCTATTTCGTAATACAATGAAATCTTTCAAATACATATCATTGTCCTCTATTTCTAGGGATTTATTAAACCGTTTGGCCCTCAGATTTCTATGGGCACAAAGGTTGTTAAAATGACTACCTAGAAAACGAGATTTGATGCTTAATATGTAAGCTAAGATGATTTCTATGTGCAAATGTGTGGTGGAATGATTAGTGGTATGCTTCTAAATAAAATAAAATGATGGAAAGGCTAATGGATGCAATGATAAACGAAAGATGTTGTTGATGATAAATGAAAAAGTGGAGATGAGTGAGATGATATGAAACTAAAATGAACTATCCATGATTATGCATATGATCAAATGCAAACATAAAACAAACTAACCTAAAATGTAACTATGATGCAATGGGGATGATAAAATGTAACTATGAAGCAATTAATTAATCTAAAATGAGAATGCAAAGTAACACATGATATGAAAACTAAGTATAAGACTCCATGAAAGCTCCAAGCTCCTACGAAAAACCTGCATGGTAACAATACTCAAAGTGTGGATGAAAAATGGCATTATAAGACTATTCCAATTTTTGTTTCAAAATAGCATTATAACATTACTCAAAAGGTGGATGATAGATGCTAAGGAAAGAGAGTGTATTTATAGGGTTTCTCAAGCATTTTGTGAGGTGGCACCCATTTGTGCATGTGTTGAATGTGGAGAGTTATTCTAATTTCAACACAAACCTTAATGAGACAGTTTACATTCAAAGTTTGAAGCAAGTAAAACTACTCTATTTCGTAATAAAATCAAATCTTTCAAATACGTATCATTGTCCTCTATTTCTAGGGATTTATTAAACCATTTGGCCCTCAGATTTCTATGGGCACAAAGGTTGTTAAAATGACTACCTAGAAAATGAGATTTGATGCTTAATATGCAAGCTAAGATGATTTCTATGTGCAAATGTGAGGTGGAATGATTAGTGGTATGCTTCTAAATGAAACAAAACAATGGAAAGGCTAATGGATGCAATGATAAATGAAGGATGATGTTGATGATAAATGAACAAGTGGAGATGAGTGAGATGATATGAAACTAAAATGAACTATCCATGATTATGCATACGATCAAATGCAAACATAAAACAAACTAACCTAAAATGTGACTATGATGCAATGGGGATGATAAAATGTAACTATGAAGCAATTAATTAATCTAAAATGAGAATGCAAAGTAACACATGATATGAAAACTAAGTATAAGACTCCATGAAAGCTCCAAGCTCCTACGAAAAACCTGCATGGTAATAATACTCAAAGTGTGGATGAAAAATGGCATTATAACACTATTCCAATTTGTGTTTCAAAATAGCATTATAACATTACTCAAAAGGTGGATGATAAATGCTAAGGCAAGAGGGTGTATTTATAGGGTTTCTCAAGCATTTTGTGAGGTGGCACCCATCAACGGTCTAGATTCAAAGGAGAAATGATAGACGGTGGAGATGAAAGGAATCAGGATGTTGTCCCCTTGACCAAGGACAACATGCCATGTGTGTGGAGAGAATCCCTTGACCAATTGGAAGCATGCCAAATGTATGGGATTCCCAAGTGTGTGAAACAAAGACCCATGTGCTCCAAATTTGTTGGAAGTGTGGGGGAATAAAGCCATGTGCCTTTTCTCATTGGTGGAAGTGTGTGAAGATAATTCTAATTAATAATTAGGCTTATTTATTTTCATGTGACCTTTATGAGGTGGCACACAAAAAGTTGTAGAAATGTGCTCTAATTCTTAATCAGGATTAGGGTAGATTAATTAAATAAACACGTTTAGGGTATTTTGATTATTGAATTATTTAGAAGAATGTGATTTTGGAGAATTAAAAGAAGAGTGAACAATATAAATAAAGTAATACTTTATTTATACGTAGTTGAAACATTAATCAAATAGGTTGTATTTAATTAATTGAATATGATGACCGTTTTTAGGTGTATACACAACTTACTAGTGCTTCTTTGGTTGTAGATTTCAATATTAAGCAAGAAGAACAAGAAGAGCTTTTTCAAGGTCCTCTTATGGCTAGTTCCCTTGTAGCCTCATCAGATGAACTACATGTTACACTGCTTAGTCATGACCTAGTCTTGACTAGGATCAAATTGTATACCATATGGATAGGTAATTTCATGCATAGTAACAAAAATTATGGAAAACTTGCTTAATTCATATTAACTTAGAGTATCAATCTTCTTATGATCTTGTGTTTCTTTCTTTATGTTATCTTTAGTTTTTTTCTTCTAAAATGTAGTAAATAGTAATTAAAACCCAAAGAAACAAAAATATTCAGAAGAAGTCTTCTAAGAGCCGCAAAGTTTGCACTCTAGAGTCAAAAACTCCATAGTTGTTGTAGAAAATGTAAATATAGCATTAAATATTCAACTTATAGGAACAAATTTTTACATCAAAAAAGAAACATTTGGATGCATTGAAAGGGAGAAAGAAAACTCATATGTTGATAAACTTTTCCAATGTTATATATTTATATAAATTTCTCAATTCAAATAAGTGCCCATTTTGCTTTTCTTGAAACACAGGGAATGGTGTGAATAGCATTTACCAATATTTATTTCTCACTGGAATCTCTTGCATAAGTTTATAAGAGTAAGGTATGTCAGGGTGATCCCACAATACTGGTTTACAATTTTTGGCCAAACTGGACATTGAACTAATTTTTTCTAACTAAATCTTCACTTTCAGGCACCTATAGCGGCTAAACCGTGAGGAATTTGAAGATGATGCAAACTAGTGATTTGTGACATTTTTTTTATAGATTCTAAATATATTTTTTTCAAAAAATTTGGAATCAGATTGCACTTCTTTTTCCATCTCCTTTGAAAACTAGTTTTTTTCAGTAAACACCATTGTTAAGGAGTGATGCTCACCGTATAACACATAACCTTTTTTCCATGAAGGATAAAATTATAATTTTTTTGAATTTAGATTTGTAACTATGATAGCTAGTGCTTCCAATTGGTTTCATAGTGTTTTATTGAATATTTTTTCCTTAATCAAGTTTTGAAGTCAAACCAATTACAATTCAGACATAGGTAGACTATATAACACATAACATTTTTTGTATGTATTGATATTCTTTTTTTTTGGTGGATTAAGGACTTCAATATCTGGTGCACTCATGTTTTTCAAAAAAAAAATTGATAATCTTCTATTTTTCCACATGTGCAGAATAGAGAGCTTGATTTTCAGTGAAAAGTCTACATTCACAAGAAATAAAAAATAAATATAATAATAAAATTAAATTTATTTAAAATTATACTTTTTGGGAAGCTTATAATAAGGACTACATACTTACAAAAAAATAAATTAAATGAATTCATTTGATGGACCCCAAAAGGTAAATCAAAATAGGTTTTTTATCAACATTTTGATAGGTGTAAAGGAGACTCTGTTATAGGTATGGTTTAAAACTAGCGGGGTTCTATCAAAGGGGGTTTGATATGTTAGCTCTCAAAAATGCAGGTTTGAACCACAAAAGGTTGCCAATCTTTCACAATGTTTTAGGGTAACAGACAAGGTCGAAAAGACTTTGGACCTTCTACTCTTCAGGTGCTGCTAGACCTAGGCGGGTGTACCTAAATGAATTGAGCAGACTTGACTTTTAATCTTCTCTTCTTGCAGTGATTTGTCCACGATGGCAAATGGAAATGAACAAACTAAATCAAATTTGGTATATATTGTATACCAATGCCAAAACTAAAACCTAATATGCTCAATTAATAGATGTAAAGAAAAATGAATAATCTTGATGGTGAAATGCAGAGACCAGTGCCTTATTGGGTATGCGGAGTCAAATGAAATCTTAATGAGTGACTTCTTTCTGGAGGACATTCAAATTGTTTGGAATATTTTTATTTATAACTTTAGTATAAAGATGCAAGACTATGGTTATTAAGTTCTTATTGATCTAAATGAATTTCCCTTATTACTGTGATTAATTAAAAGGATTTAATCCTTCCTTGAAAGAACCTATCAACCAATCACACAAATATAGAAAATGTGTACTAACAAACTGAACATAAACTTGTTATGTCAATTTAAATAACCAAACAATATCAATCTTAGAGACAACTTAAATAATTCTTTCAATAAGCGCAACAAAATAATTGACACCAAAAATACGCCAGCAAATCAGATGATTCTCATTGATATCTCCATGACTTCAAAACATGCAACAGAGTCTCAGATATGTGAAACATTATGTTTCATAGTATATTTTCTATCCTCTATCCTATTCTACTTATTGCCTTCATTTTGTTTCCAAAACGGAAATTTATACATTGAGAATATGAAAGGCCATATCCTTTCGGAAATTGAAAAGTCACATTTTACAAAACAAAAGATAGAAGATAATTAAGCTCTATTTATCCACAAGTGAGTTTTAGCAAGATGATCTAACTAATCCTGGCCCTCATACGTGTCCGCATCTCCAACAACATTCTGGATCGTGATTTCCATCTTGATCATTTCCTCATTCTGCTCGTTCACTTCCTCTAATGTTGTATCCTCTGTAGAAGTTGTCTTCATGACTTAATTCAACATTGAGTCACATTCATTCTTCCATTTGGTGGCATCTTTCAATTCTCCTTTATCATTAGAGAATATGATCATAGTTTTATTGGCAGCTTCAATTAATCCTTGTTCATCACCCTGCAATTCCTCATAGAAGTTTCGATGGTAATTGATAATATGATTTGCAGCTTCAAGTGCAATACTATTAGAATCATCACTTTGGGCCAGTTCATGAAACTTCTCCATTATTCATCCATCCATCCTTTCATGCTCCTTCAATGCAGCCAGAGTATGAGAATATTTTCCCCACAATTTATTCAACCAAGATGTCATATTATCTTGCCTCCTCTTAACAATTGGTACAATTGCATCATACTTTCACTGAGCATAAGCACTTGATCCTACCCGATGATCTTTTTCCTAAGAGCTTTCTCCTTGAGTGAGCATTTTGGCTAGATCCATTGAAATACCAACCAAGTCTTTCAATCTATCATTTTCTCTCAACATTCTTTCATTACTTTCCTTATACATTTATCTTTCTTTTATCAGCATCTGGATCTATGCTTTATTCAATTTTGTAATGTTGATCCTAATCTCTGTAGTAGCCACAGGATCAGCTTCTCCAACCTTTAGGGTCATAACATGGCCAAATGCCTTCTCCGTGTCAATTACCACCGATTTCCTGTGGGGTGGGTACAAAGCCCATATCATCAATGATCCTTCATCAGTATTGTACTTAGAGCCTGCATACACTTCTGTTACTTTTTCCTTATCAATCTTATGTGTAGCATTACTGTCTCTTAAGAAGCTATCAAAAACTAATGTAGAGTTCAAATCAAGTTTAGGAAAAATCATGACACCAACATTCTCCAACATTTTCCTCCCCTTTTCAGGAGTCATATTTGTCATTTCATCATCCACACATTTTCTCAATTGACCCAATAATTGTTCTTCATTCCTTGAAGTAACATCATCAACATTTTCTCTTATTTCCTTCCCCTTCTGCTTGTACAAGAATGCCTTGAACTCTAGAGAATTTATAAACTCATCATCTAAAACAAATGATCTATATTCCATATGCCTTGCATCAATATCACCACTTTCAATACTCTATTCTCTAGTTGGGCAAACATACCGCCGAGTCCTCAACCTAGATACCTTCTCTATTCTGTTCTATGGCACTTTATCCATTGGGGTTTCCTTATCTCCAGAAGACAATATCTTTGTATCCTATAGCCCTTGGTTATAGCTATCAACCACCATCTTTGCTTCCTGTTCATCCAAATTCCTGATCATATCATCAAAAGGATAGGGCACATGCTGATACCCTCCAAAATTTATCTTCATCTTAGCAGAGTTTATATATCCCTCTAGATCAAAATCCTTTCCGGGTGGTCCTTTTTTCATATTATAATGCAACAATCTATCAAGAATTGAATTGTATCCTTCCTTAGCCAACAAAGTGAAATCACCAAAACACAATGTACTAGGCATAAAAGCCTGCTTCCCAAAAGAACTTAAATGCATCACACTGCAGTAATCCATTTGTCTGACAATTTCCAAATATGCAACTCTGTTTGGAACTGTCCTTGGTAGAATAAAAGGGGCATCTTCAAATCCATATACCCTGATCATTGTAGCTCCCTCCAAACAATACTAGTCACCCCAGTTATGATCAATTGGCCCATTGAAATCTTTTGGCTGAAGAAACCTTTTAATCTCATCAGTTAATGAATAGTTACAAGGATACTTATACAATTTGTACAAAGTTTTCACAAAATATTCTTCAAAGTGGATGAAACTAGAATTGGCAAACCTACTATCCCAAATAGTAATCCACAGCTAAACAACACTTCACCTTCCTTACCAATTTGAGAAACTCTCATTTCTGGAGGCCATACCCCCAACTCCTATCCAAAATATAACACCAAGTGCATCAATAATGAATAGTGTCTGAGATGAACAATAGAAGCTCCACCCTTTATAGCCACCAATCCTGAATCAAGATCCCTAGAAATATATGAAGCATAGTCAAATGGTCTAGAGTTGGATATTGGATATCTGCTGTGATAATCATTGGCACAATTGACATGAGTTTTGAGGCACCCATCCCCAATACTTGACACACTGAGAAATATACATTGTACTTCATATAAGGCTCAAACAAATCTACATGATAAGGAGGCCCCTCACTATCTTCCAGAGGTTCTGACTTGTTACCTTGTTTAATTCTATGAATAGGCAACCTCCAACCCTTATAGATTGTATCCATTCTTGAAAATTCTTTTTCCAACTCTTCACAATTGATCTCCTCATTGCAAAACCCTTCCAATTTGAAAACCTCACCTATTGCTTCTTTAGACACATATATGTAAAGAACCCGACCAATTTTTTGATTTTTTTTCACAATTGATTACAATGCAACATGCACCCGTTAAGGTTAGCACAAACCAAAACGAAGCGGAAAGTAACTCTAACCAGAATGTACACCAGGATCCCGATGTGGGCAAGGTGTGAGCATTGGTCAGAGGATCTATGCAATGCAAACTGAAAGGAACTCTAACCAAGAATGCGCCTGTGCAGATGAGCATATGGTCAGAGGATCAATGCATGATGAACAAAATGTAACCCTAACCAAGAATGGTGCCGAGTGATGGCGAGCATATGGTCAAAGGGTCCCTAAACTACTCAACTGAAAGCAAATAGGCAGCAAGCTAGCCTCTTCCACTTATTCAGTGGGAAATACATATAAATTCAAATTGAGAGAAGAGAATTTGCTGACAGTACTACTGTTCAGCTTACAATAATTAGAGAGCTTGCCAATATCATAAGATTATAAACCTCCAAAGCTATAACAAGTTAAGAACCCTCTTCTACACTCTTAAATATTTGAATATCAACTCCTCACCCAACTAATGAACTTCCTCAAATCTGACCTGACTGTTTTTGACAGAATTAACACAGAACAACAGCATAATAACCCACTAAAATGCACGTAGCTTACTCTAAACTCAACCTATTTATGAGATATTGAATGCAGATTACTCTATTAATGATGGCGCCTAAGATGCAACCCAAAAACCATCCCAAATATCACTCATATATTTTGCACGAATCCCAATACATCTCCCAAATGGTACGGCCCAGCTGCAAGGGCGAATTTGTTCTATAAAATCAAGGAGACACAAATAAAATCTGAAATTGGCTAGAATGGTCGCCCCTCATAAACAGTTAGATATATTCAATACCCAAAATGATAGCATTTTTATTTCATGAGCTATGAGTGAATCTTACATTTCTCAATGACATTCAGCAATATCAAAATATGACAGAAAATGCAAACTAGATCTCCAAAATGCAAATACTCAACTGAAAATGCAATTCAATCCTAATACATGCTAACCTCTCAACTAGTTGCTATCTTTCAAGCAAGAAGAAGAGCCAATGCTAGGAGGTGTGCTTTCCTCGAAGCGAGTGCCTGAAGACAATTCAGCAGCATAACGATGTAGTAGACAAAAGATCCCAAATGAAGAGCTAAGGCCTGATTAAATAGGCAAGAGAGAAACATCTAGAAGCTTCAAGAAGGCGCCCCAAACCCTAATTTCAAATTCACCTTTTCCCTCCAAAAGATGGCGTCCTTTTTCACCTTTGAAATATTTCACTTTTTAAAATAAAGTCAAATCTCTTAACTAGGCGTCCCTTTCCTTTATCTCAATATTTGACATTTAAAAGATATAACTTATCTCTCCATGGCGCCTGGACCCTCAAAGTTCCCCTTTTTAAAAACAACTTAAAGTTGTACTGCTAGGCAAGGGGTATAATATTAAAATATAATATTATAATGAAAATACTTATCTCTCCAAGAAATATGCACCCAAGGCCAAGAATTGAAGTGCCAGCTGAAACAACCGAAGACGGAGACCAACTGAACTGAACCCAAACTGTCCACTGCCAAAAATAGAATTTACTAAAAATAGTAAATTCGCGAAGTTGCCCGGAATGCCAAACTGAACATACCACTGCGAAGCTCTATGAAAACCCAAAAAGGATCCGCAATCAGAATTCCAAACTTCAAGCAAAAACCTCCTCAAAACTAGGAAACCCTAATTTCACCATCCGCGTAGCCTACGGGTCTCCGGAATAGGCCAACGGTCAACCGAAATGATCACAATTGAGAAGGGGACATTACAATATATCTATGGTTTTCCAGATGGGTCACATATAGCCTTATGTTTTGGATCATAATGATCTGCAAGCAATTTCACTAATTTTGCATTTACAAAAATATTAGGGCACACCAGTTTCCCTACATTCAGCTTCCATGGGTTACAGACTCGTTCAAAGCGATTTCTTCTATGGTAATGGAAATTGAATAACTCATACCCTCTTACGGCAGTCCAGACATCACCTATGAACTTACATTTATCATCTAACTTATGAACTTCTACCCTAAGCTGTGCGGACCTTCTAGCTTTAGGCCCCGAGCCAGGTAGTTGATCAATAAGGTTTTGGTTCAACCTCCTTTCAGTGCCCTCATGTTTTGTATCAATCTTTTGTTTCTTTCCTTTTGACAGACTACTCTCATTAGGCTTTCTACCCTTACCCTTTCCAGAACCAAAAGACTCCATTCTCAAGCTTACAGAATCAAAATGTGAAAAACCAAGAAGCAATTACTTACAGTATTCTGCTCAAGCTCCTCAAACTGAGAAATGTCCTGGTTCTCTGTTCAGCATGCCAATTCACCTGCAATCAATTTGGAACTGAAGAATTCATTAAAATTTTACTGTTATATCCTATCGCGCCATTAATGAAGCACAAATGAAGACCCATTTGAAACTAGCACTATCGCATCAAATGTCCTTTCGATGAGAGACTTTCAAATCTAGGGCGAAGTCCTTTTGCAACGTCTATTACACCTTTCACCAAGACATTATACAGTCATATCGACACTTGGAATCAAAATGATGACAATCGCTTCTATTTTTTCATGTCGCTATAACAATTCTGAGTCGGGGAGATGTTACATAGACTTCATTGTGTCCTACCGATGTGCATTCTTCAAGTCATTCTCCAGTCATTAAGACAAAATCACCCCTTCACTGATGATACCATACTTTGGCAAGACCATTGAGTTTCTCACCAATAAAATAAATATTACCAATGAAATAAATCCATCGGCAAGACCATGAATCTTCGAAAAGACTCATACCGACACCAAATGTCTCACCGAACCCCTTCATCCAGATTGCTCCATTCGATGAGACTCACCCCGAAATACCCTGTCGGTATAACTTTCAAACCTCGGTGAGACTTACACTGAAGACTTCTCCTCTTGGCGATGCACATCTCTATTGGTGCAACTTTTGAATCGGCAAGACTCTATAACTTCTCTCTGATAGCTTTTGAATCCCCTTGCATTTAGTTCGGCAAAGCAATAGCCACTTTGCCAAGACCGTCCCCGATGCATATAAGTCTTACCGAAACATTTTTTTGCAAGCCAGACGGTAAAACAAAATGATTTTGTTATGACTTCATACTGATACCAAACAGTTTGGCCAAAATAACCCCTCTATGTATTAGTCGGTATGACATAATGTATTCGCTATGACATTACATTGATGCCCCAACATATGCCGATATATTTTTTCTATATGCCGGTCGGCAAGAAAAAATACTTCACTATGACTCTACTCCGACAATAATTCCTTTGCCGATATGAAACTTCTCAGTCACCGAAACAAAAGAAGAGTCCTGCCAATATTCTACAAGTATATATTAGTGAAAAATACATAGGTTGGGGAGACTTTCACTATGTCCTACCGAAATAGGCAATACAATCAAATGCAAAGGACTTGATGGATTTAGTGGATTTATGACAAAAAACAAGCAAGACGCCATGAGGAGGAAACCTTATGCTTATGAGGAAGATTTATTCTTGGAAACACTTGAATGCAATGGACTGAAAATTTCAAAATTTTACAGTTCTAACATGATCTAAGGTAGTTTGATCAAACCCTCTTCAATTGGAATGCTTTAAATGGAAATTTTTAAGACTTAAATCATTATATTTTCTAAAAATATGTGATTTCAGTAAAAATTAGAATCTCCCAGAAATTGTAAACCAGCTTTGTGGGATCACCCTACATGTACATTGTTTTATTAAGCACATGTGAAAAGAATCACTTAATAACAAGTAAATTTGGGAAAAGTTTCTTAATAGTAAGGTTTACATTTTTTTTTTCAAATAATATGTAAAAGATGAGAAAATAAAAAGTAAATGTAAGAAAAAAGCATAGCATCTCTTGAATTGTGCTAACCAGAATGAATGTTCTCAATGCCAATTGGAAATCTATTGAATGCTTGAGCTTGCAAAAAAAGAATCAAAGTCAATTTAAGGCAACACAACATGGGCAGGTGCAAAAACATGGGGGGCTAAAAAGTGGCCAACTTTTTATTAAAAAAAAGTCATAACGCGAATGCGTTATAACACGCTCACGTTATAACGTGAGCACATTATAGCTCTTTATAACAAAAAAGAAACATTTCTCATTTCTCATTTATGTGTTTTCCTCCAAACCTGTGGCCTTCAAACCCTCAAGAATACACTCACGTTATTGGAGACCAAATTCTTCATCAAATCGTGTTGAATATTCGCCAAAATGCTGCCATGACGTCAGGGAGGTCAAAGGAGTTTTTTTTTTTTGAATTTGTTTCTAAATAGGTAGATTTAATAAAAAAATTTATGTAAATTTATTTAATTTATAGAAAATGATAATCAACCTCCTATTCCTCAAAATCCTCCTTCACCATAGCCTGAAATACCTGCTAAAGAACAACCCAAACAACAAACACCTACAATAATTCCTCAATATGCCCCTAGAACACAAGAAAATTTAATGGGGCAAATTGAAAATAACAAAAAAAAATTGAGGACATAATTGCAAGGTTGAAAGATCATGCAAGTTCAACCTTGCATAGAGCCACGCTTGCTCTATCTCTTGAATCTATGTTATCAAATGTAGATCCAATTAGCAAGAAAATATCTACTTGGTCGGATAAGAGGAGAGAGTTTAGAAAATTTTATGTAGATAAGCTATCTTATAAACAAGTCAAAAATGAAAAATTACAAAATTTGACTTGTGTTCCCTTTTCACAAACCCACAAACAAATCAACCTCTACACCCTACAAGCAAGAGGTTCCCTATCCATTGGTGCAACCACGAAGGGATAAAGAACAATTTTTGGTAGAGGTGGTGGATGGCTTTTGACCATTCTCCATGCAACAATAATGAGGTCCTACAATATTTTTTGAGGTAACTCTACTACGAGTTTGTCCTTAATAAAGTCCCAAACTATTTTGATTTGTGAAACTTCGAAGGTAGAGGTGTGGGCTCTCTATATGATAGAATAGGGGCATGTCTTTACCCATAGTGGCTAGCAAAATGAGCACTCACTAGACCAGCCTATGAGCATGTGGCTATCCCTTCTGTTGTGAAGGAGAGTGTTGACGTCGAGACACTATAGTCCTTTAGTTTCTTAACCTAGAGCATCATAGAGCATGCCAGTCCTATAGTACAGTGTGATTTGGGGGAGACTTCAGGGAGTAGGGTTCCACCCCATATTTGTTAGGCTTGTGGTTCACCCTATGGTTATGACCCCATAGATAGTCTAGATGCAAGTGCACGAGATACATCTGCAATTGAGTAGTTGGTGATGATAGATGCCCTCCTAAATGAGGCTTTTAGCCTTGATACTCAGGTAAATGTTAGCAATTTCATTGAATTTAATTTATTAAATTTCATTTTTGAAATGAAAGATTAACTAATTTAGTTTAATGATTGTAATGAAATTTTAGGGTCATAGCATTCATTTAATTTTCAGCAGTCCTCTACCTTTGTATTACACTATGACATGTACTACCGAGGTATGTAACTAGTAAACAATTATATATATTACATGTGAATAGCATTGCTATATGAATGGTATTCTAATATTTGATTTTGGATGTTGAATAGGTTAATCTTGGATATTTCACAACACCTCCCAGTGGAGGTGGAGTTTGAAGCTTCACTCAGGTAATAAAATAAAGAGTTTAACTAATGAATTGTACTTAATAGATTTTTGTAGTTTATATTCATACCATTGATTAAATTGCAATGCACATCTTTTAAACTCAAAGCATTAATTCACATTGCATAACTAAAAACTAGATGTTGATAGATGATAAAATTTCAATTACAATATAGTTTTTAGAAAGTCAACATAAGCAGTTATGCAATTACTTCACATTGCATAACTAATAATTAGGAGCAACTGCTAATTGCATTTTCTTGTCATGGAATTCCATGATACCACATTTTATTGAGTCATTTTTTCAAATAGTTCACTACCTTTTCTATGTTATGGATGCTTAGAAAAAATCTATCAAAGCATAATAGTAAGCTATAACAAGGCAGTGAGTTGTTTGAAAAATGCCTCAAAGAAATGTGGTATTGTGGTGATTTCAACTATTTGAAAAAATGCCACATTTCTTTGAGGCATATTTTCAAACAACTCATTGCCTTGTCTATGCTACCACATTTTCCATACATGTCTACCAAAGCATTTTATCAAACAATTCACTTCCTTATTGCTATGGCTAAAAGCCTAAAATAGGTTCTTTCGAATAAACTATGGATGCTTGGAAAAAATCTATCAAATCATAATAGTAAGCAATAGCATAGACAAGGCAATGAGTTGTTTCAAAAAATGCATCAAAGAAATGTGGTCTCATAATGGTGACCACATTTCTTTGAGGCATTTTTTCAAACAACTCACTGCCTTGTCTATGCTACCACATTTTCCATACATGTCTACCAAATAATTTTATCAAACAATTCACTTCCTTGTGTTAGGGATTGCAAAGAATAACTTATCAATTAAATGTAGAAAAAATATGAAAACACAATTTTTTTATAAAATCTAGAAATTATGGACAGCAAAAGAAGAACACTAAGATTTAACATGGTTCACCCAAATCTAGACTACATCCGCCAACAAATGGTCCAAATTATATTGATCTCCAAAGAAATAAACTTTACAATAACATGCAAAGACATGCAACAACTTGCAACAATTTTTTTTCACGTTTTTCCACTGCTGATTTTTACACAATCTTTGCTACGGGTACCTACAACACTTCTTGCATTTTTCTAGCCACTACTCTACTACTTTTTTCCATTTATTTCTCACACTCAGCAACCATAAATAACCCCAAACACGTGTGGAAAATACCTTCCCATGCATGTAGCAACTCATGCAACCAATAACTCCTTTCTTTTTGGGTGGTTACTAATTATTTTAACCATTTATACAAGAGTGCAATAAATTAAAAATTATTTAATAAAAAAGTAATGGTGAATATTTTTTAGCATCTAAGGCTGATTGGTCTCCATAACACAACAAACTCCCACTTGGAGACCGATCAAACTCCACACCATACCATCTCCCACTTGGAGACTGATTATAACACCATTGCCCCTGCAACTCCCATTGAAAATAAGCACCTTGGACCCTGCTACTCTATTTTATTGTTAACCATGAAGACCAACCAAAGCTAAAGAGGAGCTCAAATTCTCCCTTGTTACCGTCTTCGTAAACATATTCACTGGATTGTCATCTATGTGTATGTTTTCTAGCTTTACTTATCCATCCTCCAACACCGACATAATGAAATGATATCTCAGCTATATGTGTTTGGTTTTAAAGTGCAAGGCATAATTTTTTGCAAGATGTATAGCACTCTGGTTATTTATAAACAAAGAACTTTCAGCCTATTGTTTTCCCAACTCTTCTATGAAAATTTGCATCCATATCATCTCCTTTGTCGCCTCTATTGTGACAACATACTCTTCCTCCGTGGTGGATAAAGCAACTACCTTTTGCAACCAAGAAATACAACTTATTGATGTCCCACCAACTATAAATACATAACTTGTGGTACTCCACATAGTGTCAATATCCCCTACTAAATATGAGTCAACGTAGCCTTTTAAATTACTATTAGAGCTACCAAAACAAAAACATTTATTGGATGTACCTCTCAAATACCTAAGAATCTATTTTATTGCATTCTAATGCTCCATTTTGGGATTACTCATATACCTACCAACAACTGCTACAACATGTGCAATATTCGATTTTGTACATACCGTGGCATACATTAAACTACCTACAACTGAAGCATATGGTACCTGGACATTTTTTCTTCCTCCTCTTGTGTCTTTGGACACATATCCTTAGTCAATTTGACATGAGTAGGCACAGGTGTGCTGACAGCTTTTGCGTTCTTGATATGAAATCTCTGCAACACCTTCTCAACATAATCAGCCTGAAATAATTTTTTTTTTGTTTTTCCTATCTCTAGTAATCTTTATACCAAGGATTTTTTTTGTTTCCCCCAAATCCTTCATAGCAAATGAATTTGCTAACTGTTGTTTTAACTCCCTTATGTGATCCATGTTAGACCTCGCTACAAGCATATCATCAACATATAAACATAAAATAATGTAGCTATCATCATCTAACCTCTTAAAGTAAACCCAATGGTTATAATTACATCGGCTATAGTCATGCTCAACCATAAAACTATCAAATTTATTATACCATTGCCGAGGTGCTTGCTTCAAGCCATATAAACTTTTCTTCAATTTGCACACCAATTTCTCCTTACATTTGACCTCAAATCCCTATGGTTGTTCCATATATGTTTCCTTTTCCAAATCACTATGGAAAAAGGTTGTTTTAATATCAAGTTGTTCTAAATGCAAATCTTCAACAACCACAATACTTAAAAAAGTATGAATATAAGTCATTTTAACAATCAGAGAAAAGATTTCATCAAAATCAATGCTCTTTTTATGTGCAAATCCTTTTACAACTAGCCTAGATTGAAATATTTTCTTACCTCCATCTTCCTCTTTCAACCTATAAACCCATTTGTTCGGTAAAGCCTTTTTACCTATAGGAAGCTTGCATAGTTCCCAAGTCTGATTTTTCAACAAGGAGTCCATTTCTTCTTCCATACCATGCTCCCATTGAACCTTGGCATCCACCTGCATAGCTTCATCATAACATTCCAGTTCACTAGCACCGGTCAATAAAATAGAACAAAAAGAGGGAGAAAATATTTTTGGAGGTCTATTTATCCTTGAAGATCGTCTAACATTCATTGGAGTTTGTGGTATTTGTTGTTTTTGTTGTTACAGAGCATGAGGAACCATTGAAACATCATTGTTTAGAGTATCATCCAAAACTACATAATTATTTTCTTTCTTCTCATGTTGTTGCAACTAATCTTTGTACAACACTATCTCATTGAATATGACATCCCTGCTTCTTACAATTTTCTGATTTTCAAAATCCCAAAGCCTATAACCAAATTCATCAATGCCATATCCGATTGTATAAGAGTGAATTTGTACCCCTTATGCAAATTCCCCTTTTGCATTTTTCCACTTTATAAAACCAAGTTCAGAGGCTTGATTACACCTAAGCCCACTGCTTTTATCCCACTTGGTGCCTGTTTTGAGTGTCGGTGGGGGAATTTTTGTTGGGGATGCCCACGCGACGCATAGACATCCGCGCGACACACTTACATCCCTGGAAGATTCCTATGGCTAAACCTGCAGAGGCGTTACACTTCTCATTGGTGGTCAACTTGTAATGCCCTCTTCAACCGACCGACTTGAATATGGCTATTTTCTTCATCTCCTCTTCAAATTCCCTCCTCCTACATGCTTCACAACTTCTTTTGCATACCTTCAAGCAATATTTTTCACTCTCTTGCACTCACTTCTAGCATTCTCAAGCATTCTAGTAGCACTCTTGCACTCCATTGTAGAAAAAAATTCACTCCACCACTTCAGTAGAGCAAGTTTGCGACCACACTATTGCAGCAGAGGCTCGAGTACTCTCATTCTCTCCCCCATTAGCCTTGAGTGCTTTTGGTGGAGGTGGTAAGCTTTCCATTCCTCTCCTCTATTACTTGGTTGAGTAAGCACATTTATTATTTTGTAGTGCTTTAGTGTTCTTCATTACATTACTTTCTTTATCTTGCTTTCTTGGCTATCCATGGAGGTGGAAACACCTAAATGGGGGTCTAGCTAAGGAAGGCCCCTATACAGCCACCCAACATTTTTCCTCCTCTTTGTGTGTAGGTGAACATGCTTTCAAGGAGCTAGTTGGCGAATGAGTTTCTTTATGAGATCATCCTTGCCACCCTAACTCTTTCACTTTTACTTTATCACATTAGAGAGTATTTTGTTTACTTAATCATGTTATTTTGGCCCTTTAGTAGTAGTTAGCTAGGCCGTTAGCTTGTTTTCCTAGGTTTGACCTTGTCTCTTTAGTTATCTGGTCGTACAAACGACAATGCACTTGAGAGACGCCAGTGTGCCGCACTGTCGTCCCAGAACCATGCTTCCATCCTTGGGCAGAGAGCTTCTTGAGGCGTAGTGTTGAACTTGAAAATTGGCTTGCCTAGCCCCATCTTTCATTTTAGGTTTGTAGGGTGATTAAAGGACTTTATAATCCTCATCATTCTCTTCCTGCATTCCCCAACATCTTGTTAATATGAGGTAAGTTAGGGCATCCTTTCGCTCTTGGCCCTCCGTGACTTGGGGCCTTGAATGTGGTTGGTCCCCCTCTCTTACATTTTTGGTGAACTCGATGTGAACCAACATCTATTCATCCATTGGTGTTGAAACCTCTCCCGTGTACTCTGCGACCGTTGTGTTCCTGAGTGTTGTGAAGGTTTATGAGCATCACAACCTAGTCTACAACTTCTAGGTATATTGTTAGGAGAAGTATACAACACCTCCTAATGGAAAGGATGAAGGTCACTATTGGTTTCTTTACAGGCCTTTTCTCTAGTCCCATCGTTAGTGTAGCCATGCAAGAGTAGTTTTCAAGAGGTGAGATAGGATTCTTTGATGAGACCAAGCATGTCCCCACTCCTCCTGCGTCTACTACACCATCGTCGGTGGATGAGTATGAGGCTGTTAAAATTCCTTCAGAATATGTTTCTGCCCTTGGCAAAGGGTTGGACGCTTTGGAAAATCATTTGGAAAGAAACCTGAAGATGGCTAGGGCCACTCGGGTCATTAGTGAACTGAAATAAATGATTGGAAAATATCAAACAGGCTTGTATCTCTTAGCTAGTCTTACTAGTCTGACGGAAGCATGTGCTCCCTCGAACGCTCCTAACATTATGTGAGGAGCCATTTTAAGGATTATGAAGGAAAAATAGGAGTGTCAATGCCTCCCACGTCTATCTACATTGCCGACACAGTCCCTTCTATCAGCATCCCTTTTTTCTCTTAGAAACCTAAAACTATTAAAGTAAATAAGATCCCTTTGGGCTTTAGCTTCACCCCTCTTGTCACCTCTAGTGGTGGAGGTTTTGGTGCGATGAGTGGTGGAGGCTTTGGTAGTGGTGGTGGATTTGGTAGCAGAGGTAGTGCTGGTGGAGGTGGTTCTGGTGGAGGTCATGGTGGTGGCTCTAGAAGCAGAGGTGGTTCTGGCGGAGGCCCTACTAGTGGTGGAGGCTTTGGTAGTGGTTCTGGCAGAGGTCATATCGATGGCAGTTTTGGAGGAGGCTTCGACGGTGGTTCTAGAGGAGGTTCCTTTGGCCCTCTATCTTCTAATGAACCTATTTTGAATACCCTCCTTCACAATATTGGTAAGATGCAGAGCCAGTTGGCGAGTCTCTCCCAAGCTTCTGCCCAACCTATCTTTTAGCCCTTCTTCCAGCATAGCTTGTTGTTGGTTGCAATTTTGAACACTCCCTTCCCACAAGGAATGGAGATCCCTAAATTTGAAAAATATGGTGGTAAAGAGGATCCGTAGACACATGTGTTTGCTTGTAATGCCTTGTGCACTGACTTCTTCCACCATGATGCAGTAATGGCGAAGTTGTTTCCCCGATCACTCAAGGATACAACACTCGAGTGGTATTATTCCTTGCCTAAAAATTCTATTTGCTTGTTTGACCAACTTGTAAATCAATTCCTTAGACAATTTCAAGCTAATATCAGGCCGAAGATGACCTTCTCGGATCTCATCCAATGTAAACAAGGAGATAACAAAAAATCATTGATTTTATAGTGTGCTATCAAGCACTTCTTTCACAAATCTCGTATCAACTGCCCAACTTTGATGTGTAGATGGTATTCATAGGAAACTTACAAAGGCCTTGGCAAGAGAAGTTCGCCCTTATGAAGTACCCTTCTTTCATGCATTTGTGTGCTACCTTATGAGAATACCAACAGACGGTGGTTTAGTTCGGGGGATCCTCCTCATGCTCCTGTTTTGAGGGAAAGTCCATCGTATCAATCTCTGGGAAAGGTAAGGCCATTACGAATGTAGTAGCTGCTGCTGAGGAAAACAGCCTTAGACGTAATCAAAAGTTCACAAAGTTATCAGAATCTTATTCTTCTATCTTACAGAAGTTGTTGAAGGATAAGATCGTAACCTTGTTGAGTCTTAAGCCTCTTAAGGAACCTTACCCTAATTGGTATGATGGGAGCACTTATTGTCAGTACCATCAAGTTAATGGACATGATATTGAAAGTTGTATGCAGTTGCATCATGAGATATAGGACTGCATCGAGGACGGTACCATTCATCTCAATGGGAGTAAACAAAATGCTAACAAATCAGTGGCGAAAACTAATAGTCAATTACAGATATATACGAACTCGTTTCCGTCACATTTTGTTAACATGATTATTTATCCTATTGATTTTGTTACTTAACTTGAGGCCTATGTTAACATGATCATGGTGACGTCTACTGGTCTACCTGCACCAGGTTCACCAAACATAACATTCACATCACAAGACTTTCCCTTAAGCACCAAGCCCTCTCCCCTCCACATTCCCACTCACCTCAATGGTAACATTGTGATAGGGGTCTTGGTAGACCCCGCGAGATGTGTGAATGTCATCACAAAGGAAAAAGTGGTATTAAATTCATTACAAAGGGAAGAATATGAAGAAATGAAATCTACCATTCATATGCATGATGGTATGTGTCTCAAATCGTATGGCTCGATAACCTGGTTCATCCTAGTTGGACCTAGGGCTGTTGACACAGTTTTCAATGTTATTCCAGAGTCAAATCTATTTAGGCTAAAGCTAGGCATACCTTGGCTAGCTTCCATGAATGGAATCACCTTTGTTTTTCACAAGTGTTTAAAATTTTCTCATGAAGGTGTCATGCATGTAGTGCATGACATTGGATATCAGCCCTTGGTGTCCCATGGTGGATATCTATTGGATCACTTTTGGCCCACCCTAGTTGGTCTACCTTGTATGAGAATGAACCTACTTTACAAGAATTATGTAAAGTATATGACTAGGGGCAAGGGGCATTTGAAACTAACCCTTCTTGTGATGCAATAGTCGATCGCCTCCTCCTCCCGAGAGGAGATTGAGAAGTCTGCACTGACCGATCCACCTTCTTAGAAGAGCGAGGAGAAGTCCACACCGACTCCCTCTCCTTCCCGTAAAGGTAAAGAGAAGGTTTCCTTTCCTCGAACTTCCTCATCCTCTCCCCTTTCTTGGGAAGACTACTAGATGAGTCAGCCCGACGACTATCGGCTAATTTCGATGATACCTCCTTGGTGCAGGCCCAAGCTCAGGATCTCAGATCTCCCTAAAGAATACCCTAGACCATGGTATTAATTATATGGTTGAAAGAAAGGTTCCTAAGGGGAATTTGATCCATGGCCTCCTACCACTCCTGCTCCTAAAGCAATGAATGGGAAGAGGCCTGCTGTTGAGGCTCTTGAGTCGACTCCCCCTAGTACTCCTCAACCTTTTCCTCCTACTCCCATTCAAGAATCTATTCCTTCACCGAAGATGGCCATAGTGGACGTTCCCATGGTTGAGTAGGAGGCTTCTACTCCTTCATAGCCTCTAGCCTCCAACTTAAAGAATCATAGAAACTGCCTTGCATGAGTGCAAGTGTCAGCAAAAGGCTCTCTTGGCTGAGCAGACTGCCTCGCAAAGGAAGGGGAAGAGATGACCACCCCTGCTTCAGGGCCTCCTACAGTGTCGTCCTCTTCCCTTCCTTCTACTTCTCTTCAGTCTAGTCTCACATTGCTTTCGGCTTCTGCTGCTAGTACAAATGTAGTTAGCCCCAAGGGTGTACAGGTGTTCATCGTACCTTTGGTGGAGCCACCTTTGCTGATGTCCATTCTGGATATCCAACCTTTCCCAAAGGCTGTGGATATGATTAGTACCTCAATTGTATCAACTGTGGTTCTCTCCTCCTCTTCCTCTGCACCTCTAGCCTCATTTGTGGGGAGTTCATCTCCTCTGATGAAGCAAAAGGTGGAGTGTGGTCCTTCTAGTAGTGAAGGGCATAAGGGGAGCCCACCTTCTTCACAAGGTGGTCCCATGTTGACTTGTTCTATCCTAGTGATGGAACTAGCAAAAGCTTCCCCTGAGTTCATCACTGCTCCTGAGTCATTCGGTGAGCCTAGTGGTGAATCTCAGGTGCAACCTACCCCGTCCATTGAAGTTAAACACGACACTCCTATGGGTGCATGTTTAACTTTGTGGATGAAGTTCCAGCCTTGTCAGTGATCTTCACAAAATTGTTGACCCTAGCTCCACAAGATCTCGACAAAGAAGACCTTG